>WNGS01000956.1:36580-77675 GCA_020271785.1 Procambarus virginalis | reverse complement strand
TGTGAGTTTTCAGTTGTATCTAGTCCTGGGGACCATTCAGGCTTGTTTGCATTGTGTTCCTCACGTTGCCCCAAAAAATGAGGTGATTGATAAAATGCTATCCAAGATACCATCCAGGTGCCGGCGGGGAAGTGGTTCATATAGCCTCGGCTATCACTTCCTTATGTCCGGTCGTGATGGTCAAGTGGTTTAAGGCATCCTGTACATACCAGTTGCGTTGCTCCTGGGAGTATGGGTTCGAGTCACTTCTGGGGTGTGAGTTTTCAGTTGTATCGTAGTCCTGGGGACCATTCAGGCTTTTTGCATTTGTGTTCCTCACGTGTTGCCCCAAAAAATGAGGTGATTTGATAAAATGCTATGCCAAGATAACCATCCAGGTGCCGGCGGGGAAGTGGTTCATATAGCCTCGGCTATCACTTCCTTATGTCCGGTCGTGTGGTCAAGTGGTTTAAGGCATCCCTGTACATACCAGTTGCGTGCTCCTGGGAGTATGGGTTCGAGTCACTTCTGGGGTGAGTTTTCAGTTGTATCTAGTCCTGGGGACCATTCAGGCTTGTTTGCATTTGTGTTCCTCACGTGTTGCCCCAAAAAATGAGGTGATTTGATAAAATGCTATGCCCAAGATAACCATCCAGGTGCCGGGGGAAGTGGTTCATATAGCCTCGGCTATCACTTCCTATGTCCGGTCGTATGGTCAAGTGGTTTAAGGCATCCCTGTACATACCAGTTGCGTTGCTCCTGGGAGTATGGGTTCGAGTCACTTCTGGGGTGTGAGTTTTCAGTTGTATCTAGTCCTGGGGACCATTCAGGCTTGTTTGCATTGTGTTCCTCACGTGTTGCCCCAAAAAATGAGGTGATTTGATAAAATGCTATGCCCAAGATAACCATCCAGGTGCCGGCGGGGAAGTGGTTCATATAGCCTCGGCTATCACTTCCTTATGTCCGGTCGTGATGGTCAAGTGGTTTAAGGCATCCCTGTACATACCAGTTGCGTTGCTCCTGGGAGTATGGGTTCGAGTCACTTCTGGGGTGTGAGTTTCAGTTGTATCTAGTCCTGGGGACCATTCAGGCTTGTTTGCATTTGTTCCTCACGTGTTGCCCCAAAAAATGAGGTGATTTGATAAAATGCTATGCCAAGATAACCATCCAGGTGCCGGCGGGGAAGTGGTTCATATAGCCTCGGCTATCACTTCCTTATGTCGGTCGTGATGGTCAAGTGGTTTAAGGCATCCTGTACATACCAGTTGCGTTGCTCCTGGGAGTATGGGTTCGAGTCACTTCTGGGGTGTGAGTTTTCAGTTGTATCTAGTCCTGGGGACCATTCAGGCTTGTTTGCATTTGTGTTCCTCACGTGTTGCCCCAAAAAATGAGGTGATTTGATAAAATGCTATGCCCAAGATACCATCCAGGTGCCGGCGGGAAGGTTCATATAGCCTCGGCTATCACTTCCTTATGTCCGGTCGTGATGGTCAAGTGGTTTAAGGCATCCCTGTACATACCAGTTGCGTTGCTCCTGGGAGTATGGGTTCGAGTCACTTCTGGGGGTGAGTTTTCAGTTGTATCTAGTCCTGGGGACCATTCAGGTGTTTGCATTGTGTTCCTCACGTGTTGCCCCAAAAATGAGGTGATTTGATAAAATGCTATGCCCAAGATAACCATCCAGGTGCCGGCGGGGAGTGGTTCATATAGCCTCGGCTATCACTTCCTTATGTCCGGTCGTGATGGTCAAGTGGTTTAAGGCATCCCTGTACATACCAGTTGCGTTGCTCCTGGGAGTATGGGTTCGAGTCACTTCTGGGGTGTGAGTTTTCAGTTTTATATATATATATATATATATATATATATATATATATATATATATATATATATATATATATATATATATATATTGTCATGGTGGGGGTGTGGATCGGGGCTCCGCTAGCACTCAGCTGCTAAGGGCTCGAAAGGCCGAATACTCAGCCCCTCCGACTCCCGGGAATCACCGGAGTCTCTTTGGTCCCACAGGAGAGGACCAACAATGCCCACCTCCGCAGGTCTTTGCTTCCACCACTGAAGGGGTGCCACTGATTCACCCTGGAAGCCCTTCAGTCAACCACGGGGAAACTGCTATTAACAGTTCCGGCCTAGACCCGAGGAGGAGTGAAGGAAGACTCAGGCTCACCTTATAACAGTAACTCCCCTGAGTCTTGCCTGCCAGACAAAAAGGTTGCAGGAACTCCTTTCCCGCCTGTCTTCTCTATCTTTTCCTCAACAAGGTCGCCAGCTGGGTTATTATATCTACACCCCAGCGATGCATTTCAGTGGGTGTATATATATTGTTTGTTGCCAGAGTGTTGCTTCTCCCAAGATCTACTATTGGACTGTTGGCCCAGGGTACTCTCAGGGTACTCAAGGTCCGTGTGGCTTTACCTCTCTCTAGCCACCACGTTACTAGTTGCCGCCATTCAGGCACTAGTACTGATCGGATGGCTAAGGGTACACTTTTATATAAGTCTGTGCTGTTTACCACTCTTCAGGCAATAAGAGCTTCTATAGAGAACGTGGCGTTCCCTATGTGGTACTATGATAACTTTAGTGTATGCTCATAGAGAAATATTATAATGGAGGCACACTTAAACACAATAGTAAAATATGTGAATTTACTGACACAAATTACATGATCAGACATACGATTACAAGTAATACATGAAAATGAAAATAATAATAATAAATCTGGAGATCGTCAGCAACTCTTCTTTCACGTCCTCCAGGCCCCTTCAACTGGGCAGATAGACAGGAGTCACACACTCTCTCACAGAAGGGCCTCTTCACCACGTCGGCACCTCTTCTTCACTGTCCTGCCGTCCACACACACTGTCCTCTCTGACAGTCCTGGACATAAGCTGCCCTGCAGCCTATTCTACTACTAAAGTATTAACGTCCTATTGCCACATGCATAAGTGAATATTGTGGCCTATTTAGGCTACTCACACAAAGGGGTAATGGGAGGGAAAATTGATCTACCTTAACATTCCTGGCTCACAACGCCTGTCCCTCGATGGTGTGAGGTTCCCGCGCCTTCTTAGTCGATCCTTGACGATCCAGGAACGTTCCCACAGGTCCTCAGGTGTCGTGAAGCCTTCGGGTCGATGCCGTTCCAATCCCTGAGATTCAGCTATCCCAATCCTGGTTCACCAATGGGCGCTGAGCTAATCGCTATATTCACACACTCGTCCCTTCCACAAGGCGCTGCTCCTTGTCCTAGGAACGGTGTCGTCCCTCCAACACCCTCAGTGGAGGTGACCCGGTCACAGCTAAGCCTGCCCGCCGCACCTTCCAGGCCCTCAACGTCCAGCGTCGCCGCCCAGCGTCGCCGCCGACAATTTTCCAAGTTTGGCACTTTTCTGCTCAATCAACTTGGTTCCTTTTTGCTTCCCAGAAGCGCGGGGCCTCCAATATATAAGGTGGGCTGTGATGGCTAGCTCTAATCCACTGAGAAAGGCCCGTAAAGCCTCCAACCCTTGAGAGCTGACTGAGGTGCGTCCTGTCGCCTCTACTGTCAGGTCAACTCTGATGTTGGCGCCGCCCGGGCACTCGGTGACGTCACGGCGGGCTCTGATTGGTCGCCCGTGACCCAAGCCACCCAATCTGCACACGGCTAGCGTCCATTCCAAAACGTCATATCTGCAGTAGGGGATACTCTTTCATTTTCATCAGGGCGCTAATTTCTCTTTACTTACAACTTATAATGTAACCTTTCTCCCTTAACTGGCGGCCGATCTGGTCGCCACACATACCAACAGACTTCCCTGTACCTCAGAGAAACAGTAGGGAGAGTCGATATGACTCTTAAAGCAGGCAAACGAAAGAGATAGGCGAGGGCACCGTAACAATATATATATATATATGTGCGTGTGTGTGTGTGTGTGTGTGTGTGTGTGTGTGTGTGTGTGTGTGTGTGTGTATTCACTTAGTTGTATTTTACGGGGGTTGAGCTTTGCTCTTTCGGCCCGCCTCTCAACTGTCAATCAACTGTTTACTAACTACACTAACTATTTTTTTTTTTTTTTTTTTCACACCACACACACACACACACACACACCCCAGGAAGCAGCCCGTGACAGCTGACTAACTCCCAGGTACCTATTTACTGCTAGGTAACAGGGGCATTCAGGGTGAAAGAAACTTTGCCCATTTGTTTCTGCCGGGTGCGGGAATCGAACCCGCGCCACAGAATTACGAATCCTGCACGCTATCCACCAGGCTACCTGGCCCCTGTGTGTGTGTGTGTGTGTGTGTGTGTGTGTGTGTGTGTGTGTGTGTTTATGCATATATTTATGTATATTTAACAAACAAAACACTTCCCCTATGAGAAAATTGAAACCTAGTTACAGGTGAATTAGTGAAGGAAATATTACCAGAATACCTAAGAAACTCCATTGGTATTCATGATGTAAAATTCGCAGACGGAGCCGGCCAGTGCGACAATCTTTCCAACCCTCACCCTCAAACAATTTTTCCAACGACTGCAAACAGGCCAAATGGGATAGCCCCATAGTGGAGACCATTGCCACAGCATTGCTGGAGGCAGCGTCTGGGAAGGACAAAGTGCGTCTCCTAGCTGTGCAAGCTCCCCGTGCTGGGACTTCCTATTGGCTGTTCCTATTTACGCCATGGGCACCCGCCTGGACCATCAGACCATAAATATTGGTGTTGCCCTGGGCCTTGTCTCCCTGTCTCCACCGAACACCGGTGTATCTGCGGCTATGAGTCGGCAGGCCAATATGGAAGCTTTGGTCTCATCTGTCGTAAGTCACTGAGAAAGATTGCTAGACATGAAGTTTGGCTACAGTTGGGTGTCCAACAAAAAGGGAACCTCAGTTGTGCAGACCTGACCACAGTAATACACACCCAGACGGAGTCACCCTTACACAGTAGAGGGATGGTAAGTAGGTTGTGTGGGACTACATGTGTGCGTCTACATTGACTGATACATATCTACCTCGCAGTATAGCTAAGAGAGGTCGGGTGGCCACATTCAGGAAGACCCAGAAAACTAACCAGTACAGGGAACTTTCTCTTTTGGTTGACGTCAGTCCTAAAAGATAAAGCGTCAAAAAAATTAAAGATGACGTCAAGCAAAAGATAAAATTAACAATATATCATGAGAGTAGGAAAACCGCCAATCTGCTAATAAAGAATTCTCCTGACACCAGAAAAATGCTTTGACAGAGACCAACGTTGTTTATGCCTTCACGTGCCCACTTGGGGATTGTCAGCCCCAACGAACTCACTATATAGGCAAGACAGCAACGTCTCTCTCTAAGCGTTTAACGACGAACAAGCAACACGGCTCCATCAAGGAACATATAATCGCACACACAACGAGATCATCACCAGGGATATTTTGACGAGCAACCCGAATAATTGATAGACACAATGACAGTAGAAGATTAGACATCTGTGGAGCGCTGCTTATAAAGAAATCTAGACCAGCAATCAATAACAGCTAACACGTAGTTACACTCTACCGACTTCCAGACCCCGGACAAATGCAGAAGCAGACCGAATGACCCAAAACAGGAACAGAAGAAACCAGTAGAACATAAACTGCAACATGTCACACTCTCATTTTACTACCCCATTATTTAGGGGCCCATTATATAGGATTCCATTATATAGGACCCAAAAACAACCCATTGTATGTCGTTCATCCATGTCACCTACCACCTCACCATTAGAGGATATAATCAGGAGCTAAAACAGAAGAATATATATATATATATATATATTATATATATATATATATATATATATATATATATTATAAAATATATATTATATATATATATTATATATTATATATTATTATACATATATATATATATAACTATATATAATATATATATATATATATATATATATATATATATATATATATAATATATATATATATATATATATATATATATATATATATACTATATATATATAATATTTAAGTGGGAGAATTTAAAGAATTTAATACCAATAAATCATGCATAAATGTTGGTAATAAGGCCAAACACGATTCTGGGACTCCTGTCAGTGACGCAGCTGGAGTGGGACGCTACAGGGCAGACAGGTCAGTGACGCAAGCTGGAGGTGGGACGCTACGGGCAGACAGGTCAGTGACGCAGCTGGAGTGGGACGCTACGGGGCAGACAGGTCAGTGACGCAGCTGGAGGTGGGACGCTACGGGGCAGACAGGTCAGTGACGCAGCTGGAGGTGGGACGCTACGGGCAGACAGGTCAGTGACGCAGCTGGAGGTGGGACGCTACAGGGCAGACAGGTCAGTGACGCAGCTGGAGGTGGGACGCTACGGGGCAGACAGGTCAGTGACGCAGCTGGAGTGGGACGCTACGGGCAGACAGGTCAGTGACGCAGCTGGAGGTGGGACGCTACGGGGCAGACAGGTCAGTGACGCAGCTGGAGGTGGGACGCTACGGGGCAGACAGGTCAGTGACGCAGCTGGACGTGGGACGCTACGGGGCAGACAGGTCAGTGACGCAGCTGGAGGTGGGACGCTACGGGGCAGACAGGTCAGTGACGCAGCTGGAGGTGGGACGCTACGGGGCAGACAGGTCAGTGACGCAGCTGGAGGTGTGACGCTACAGGGCAGACAGGTCAGTGACGCAGCTGAGGTGGGACGCTACGGGGCAGACAGGTCAGTGACGCAGCTGGAGGTGGGACGCTACGGGGCAGACAGGTCAGTGACGCAGCTGGACGTTGCTAGATCGACCCATAATAATAATTATACTCATTTATAGTAATCGGCCAGTCAGTCACCTTGACGTTGGTGTCCAGTTAGCTTGACGTTGGTAGTCCAGTCACCTTGACGTTGGTAGTCCAGTCAGTGACGTTGGTAGTCCAGTCAGCTTGACGTTGGTAGTCCAGTCACCTTGACGTTGGTAGTCCAGTCACCTTGACGTTGGTAGTCCAGTCACCTTGACGTTGGTGGTCCAGTCACCTTGACGTTGGTAGTCCAGTCACCTTGACGTTGGTAGTCCAGTCACCTTGACGTTGGTAGTCCAGTCACCTTGACGTGGTAGTCCAGTCAGCTTGACGTTGGTAGTCCAGTCACCTTGACGTTGGTAGTCCAGTCACCTTGACGTTGGTAGTCCAGTCACCTTGACGTTGGTAGTCCAGTCACCTTGACGTTGGTAGTCCAGTCAGCTTGACGTTGGTAGTCCAGTCACCTTGACGTTGGTAGTCCAGTCACCTTGACGTTGGTAGTCCAGTCAGCTTGACGTTGGTAGTCCAGTCAGCTTAACGTTGGTAGTCCAGTCACCTTGACGTTGGTAGTTCAGTCAGCTTGACGTTGGTAGTCCAGTCAGCTTGACGTTGGTAGTCCAGTCAGCTTGACGTTGGTAGTCCAGTCACCTTGACGTTGGTAGTCCAGTCACCTTGACGTTGTAGTCCAGTCACCTTGACGTTGGTAGTCCAGTCACCTTGACGTTGGTAGTCCAGTCACCTTGACGTTGGTAGTCCAGTCACCTTGACGTTGTAGTCCAGTCACCTTGACGTTGGTAGTCCAGTCACCTTGACGTTGGTAGTCCAGTCAGCTTGACGTTGGTAGTCCAGTCACCTTGACGTTGGTAGTCCAGTCACCTTGACGTTGGTAGTCCAGTCACCTTGACGTTGGTAGTCCAGTCACCTTGACGTTGGTAGTCCAGTCACCTTGACGTTGGTAGTCCAGTCAGCTTGACGTTGGTAGTCCAGTCAGCTTGACGTTGGTAGTCCAGTCACCTTGACGTTGGTAGTCCAGTCACCTTGACGTTGGTGGTCCAGTCAGCTTGACGTTGGTAGTCCAGTCACCTTGACGTTGGTAGTCCAGTCACCTTGACGTTGGTAGTCCAGTCACCTTGACGTTGGTAGTCCAGTCACCTTGACGTTGGTAGTCCAGTCAGCTTGACGTTGGTAGTCCAGTCACCTTGACGTTGGTAGTCCAGTCACCTTGACGTTGGTAGTCCAGTCAGCTTGACGTGGTAGTCCAGTCAGCTTGACCTTGGTAGTCCAGTCACCTTGACGTTGGTAGTCCAGTCACCTTGACGTTGGTAGTCAGTCACCTTGACGTTGGTAGTCCAGTCACCTTGACGTTGGTAGTCCAGTCTTATTCGGCCAATGTTTATTATTCCTCTCATAACATCTTCAGTATATTTGAGGCAAGGAAGCGGATACTGGCCGAGGCTCGAACCCGTGTCATGTTGCAACATACCAAAACTAGCTCCCATGTCAAGCTGGTCTATATAAAAAAAACTGGACCCCATGTCATGCTGTCCATACACACTCGCCCCGCACCTAGCGAGTCCAGGACAAAGGTGATTGACTTTGCGCTAATTCTTATCAGACTGACCACTTATTCAAATTAGCACCATATCAAGGTGACCCTTACTGAAACCTCGGCTACATGTATCCACCTAGTTGTATTAACCTAGTTGTGCTTGTGGGGGTTGAGCTTTGCTCTTTCGGCCCACCTCTCAACTGTCAATCAAGTGTTACTAACTACTATTTTTTCCTTCACACACTGACACACACACACACCCAGGAAGCAGCTCCGTAACAGCTGTCTAACTCCCAGTAACTATTTACTACTAGGTAACAGGGGCATTAAGGGTGAAAGAAACTTTGCCAATATGTTTCTGCCTGGTCCAGGAATCGAACCCAGGCCACAGAATTACGCGTCCTGCGCGCTGTCCACTCAACTATCGACCCAGTGTGTTACTGTCTGGTGCTCACCGAGGTCTAAGCCAGGACTGTTAACCTATGGGTAGTTTCACTTGACTGTACTCCAAGAGATTTACTCAATGATCCCCATGTTAAATGTGGGGGAAAATGGCCAAAGGAGTACAGAAGCACCTAGATTATGTATAATATTAACATATTGTCCCAAAGTAAAACATGTAAAGATAATATCAATAGACAACAAGGAGGAGGCTGCCTCAGTCTTGTGACTTTAGTTATGTGCTGACATGTGTAATATCAGTATATGTTAGGTTAGGTTAGCTTAGGCTAGGTTATGTGCTGACATATGTAATATCAGTATATGTTAGGTTAGGTTAGCTTAGGCTAGGTTATGTGCTGACATGTGTAATATCAGTATATGTTAGGTTAGGTTAGCTTAGGCTAGGTTATGTGCTGACATATGTAATATCAGTATATGTTAGGTTAGGTTAGCTTAGGCTAGGTTATGTGCTGACATATGTAATATCAGTATAGGCACAAAGTCTTCCAATCCTGATATCAGATCCCGGTCCCGGTAGTACAGTCGGGCTCGTTCTCGACTCACAATCGAGAATTCTGGGTTCGAATCCCGGGCGGAATATAAATATTTGGGAGCATTTTCTATCACCTAACGCGCCTGTTCACCTAGCAGTAAGTACCCAGGAGTTAGTCAGCTTGTTGTGGGGTTTTATCCTGGAGGTGAAGATCAGTAATTCGACCTGGAGAGTGGGGGGGAACCCTTATATAGGCCTACTGTGTTCAAATACACACTGGATGCCTGTTCCCCGACGCAATGAATTAATTATTATTATTATTATTAATATTATTACTTCTCTAAAAATAAATATGGACACATTATCCTCGCAGACACCTATTGAAAATGTTTATCCACAGAGAAAAAGTATTAGGTTGAACAGAAAATATGATATGAAACATGGACTCTCACTATATATTTAATGCTCCGTATTACTCAAAATGTCTGTTAACCTGCTTGTACATCAGCTCAACCAATGGCTGTTTAAATATCTGGCGTAGTAAAGCCACGCTGGGACCTCCCTCCTCATGTCTTCCTCCGTCCAACAATCTTGGTTTAGACACTAATGACACCTGCTGACTCTTGCCCTCAATAATACATGTTCAACCAGCTCTTTTGAAAAATCTCTCAATATTCATATCTAACAACACTATTGACTAGGATATATAAAATACTAACAAATATAAAAAAAGTCCACTTTTCATTAACAAAACTTTTTATTTAATCCTATAGTTAGAAATAATCGTCAAATATATTGAGGAACTATTTAGCTGTTAGGAGGAATAATGGCGACCTTTGGTCTGCCAACACTCAGCTGACTCGACGTCTCTCTCTACACAACACCTACCTTGAGGTGCTTCCGGGGCTTAGCCTCCCCGCGGCCCGGTCGTCGACCAGGCCTCCTGACACATCAGGAGACACATTACATAATTATTATATTCGTAATAGTATCAACATCTTCTCTAATCTGTGACTCTCCTTGCCCAGGAGCAGGAAAGAGGTGTCCTTGGGGAGCTGAAGTCCAAGATGATCTCAGTCAAATCTACGGACCTTACCAGCTGGAAGTTCCTCAGTAAGGTGGCGGACGGTACTTACGCTCTCGTAGGTCAGTATCAACATTTCTGTTAATTAAGACCCTACAACACTTTAGGTAAATACTTCACACCATTGAATGGAGTGCGTGTGTAAATGTCAATGATAAGACCTTGGTGCAGATTTTTTACATTTTGTGAATTCACTTACCTCTCGTATTCAATCCCCGACCGTGCACATCCGTCCAAGTGGATGTGCACGATTCCTCCCCCCCCTCCCGTTCCATCCCAAATCCTTATCTCTTCATATTATTATTATTATAGTCGTAATGGCTTGGCGCTTTCTCCTGATAGTACATTCTGTTCCCTTGTAACCTCGAAGGGGTAAGGTTTCTGATCTAACTTAGAAGCCGCACACCCAGCCACAAGACATGGGTGGCATGGGTGTGCCGCCCATGCCACCCATGTCTATCATAAAATATCATAATCATAGATATCATAAAAGACAGACATAAAAAAAATCTTAAATACATACAAATGCAGGCAAGGCAAATAATGTGAGACGCACAGTGTAGACACCGCTAACATGGGTGTGCACACGGTAACGTAATACTCGTGGGCGGGCAAACCTGGCTTTGCTCCAGCCAGGTCCTCAGAGCATGAGGTGACTAGTGACTGTGTCTTTCTCCAGACCTGGTTTATCCAGTGGAAAATAATATATATATATATATATATATATATATATATATATATATATATATATATATATATATATATATATATATATATATATATATATTATATATATATTATATATATATAAGAAGAATGGTAGACAGTTGATGTGGGACTACACTTGCGTTTCAACATTAGCCAACACCTATGTTAACTTCAGTGCTGCACAGGCAGGAGGTGCTGCCAATCACCGGGAAGCGGCCAAGTCACGTAAATACGGAGACCTTGATCACCACTACAATTTTGTCCCCATTGCCTCAGAGACATTTGGTGCCTGGGGTAAAAGTGCTGCAAGTTTTTTGAAGGAGCTGGGTTCAAGCTAATTGAAACAACTATAGACCCCTAGAGCCGCCAGTTTCTCTTTCAGCGCCTTAGTGTGCCGATCCAGAGAGGAAATGCTCACTGCATTCATGGTTCTTGCCCGCCATCTGAGAAGCTGGAGAAGCTATACAACTTGTGACAAGTAGTTTTGTACCCTGCATGTAACCATAGGTTGTAACTCATTTTGTGTAATGAAATTTTAAAATAAAGTTAGATAATATATACACACACACTAAAAGAATAGGGGTGGTAGGAGAAGAAAATATCAAAGTGTTCAGGGAAGGATCCACAAGGTCTTCTCTGGGTATTCATTATTTTGTTCTCCGAGGCTATAGGTCCCTACACTTGCACCAGAGGTGGTACCCCTTTTAGGTTTATATATATATATATATATATATATATATATATATATATATATATATATATATATATATATATATATATATATATATATACTAGCAGTACCCGGCCATGTTGCTGTGGCTCAAGCTGAGCTACAGCAACCTTCCTGTCCCCCAGTCCTCCCCCACCATTTCCCCCTCACCCATACCCTCGTCTTCCCCACCATTCCTCACTCCATCATCCCCTCTTCCTTCCCACCCTGTCCCAGTCCCCTGTCCTCTCCACTATTCTCCATTCCACCATTCCCTCGTCACAACCATCCCAAACTCCCCCATCCCCTTGTCCCTCCCCACCATTACCCTCCCTTGTCCCTCGTCATCACCATTCCCACTCAAGTCTGATGCCTTCCCAAATGATCTGATGTTCCCATCAGACAACTGGGAACATCAAGTGATCTGATGTTCCCATCACTGAAATATAAGAAAAACAGTTAAAAATTTAAATGAAAATATGAAAAAATAAAAAAAAAACTATACTCACGAAATGAACGGTATGGTAAACAACACAGCTCAATTCCAACGCAATTCACACAAAATAATTAAATCAAAATTAAAATAAATCAAAATCTATGAAAATTAAATATATCAATGCATTCAGAAACACAGAAATGGAATTGTAACATATTTAGTGTAGCATGTGTGTTGCTCTTACATGCAACAGATGGCGCTGGTTTTCAAGAAAAGCATAGTTTTATCGGTCATAAGTGTGGCATCTATACTTATACTTACGAAATAAACGGTATGATAAACAACAGAGCTCAATGTCAACACAATGTCACACAAAATAATTCAATAAAAAATAAAATAAATCGAAATCTATGAATTTTTTTTTTATTAATGCAATCGGAAACATTGAAATAGAATTCGTGACATATGAAGTATAGCGTGCATGTTGCTATTATGTGCAACAGATGGCGCTGTTTTTCAAAAACGCATGTTTTTACCTGTCACAGGGGTGGCATCTATATAGTAGGTATATAAAAAGACGCGCCTATTCGAATGCAACGTTGTGTCAAAATTTCAGAGCAATCGGTGAAGAACTTTCGGAGATTACAGCGTGTGTTGTTCTTATGTCCAACAGATGGAGCTGTTTTTCAAAAGAAGCATGTTTTTTCCTGTCACAGGTGAAGTATGTATATAGTAGATATATAAAAAGATGCGCATATTCGAATGCAACGTTGTGTCAAAATTTCATAGCAATCGGTAAAGAGGTTTCGAAGATTTCCCTCACATGAAAAACACAGGTTTTCAGAAAAAGCATGTTTTTTACCGTCACAGCCGTGACATCTATATAGTATGTATATAAAAGCCTGCTCGGATGGGAATCTAACGTTGTGTAAAAATTTCAAAGCAATCAGTGAATAACTTTCGGATATTAGCGATTTTGAACAAACGAACATTTCCATTTTTATTTATATAGATGTTGGATTTTCTACTAAATTATTTAATTAAGCAAGTGGACTGTATAAGATTATTTTCTCGCACTAATAAACTCCTCACAAGCTTGGGGATTTATATTGTAATTTCAACTAGACAGGAATTAACGTGTTAGTTGCAGTATTTTATTTTACCTAAATGGTCAATTATAATAAATAAATATATACTCCATAGAGTAAATTAATCAATGTATTATTTCTACTGAAACTGAATATCAGCGTAGCTGAACAAGAAGCGAAGATTAGCCAGGATTAGCCAGTTATCATTCACGTGAGCCAAACATTGAGGGCGACATGTGATAATGGCGTCTCACAGGTGGAGAACCGCTTGTTGTATGCTGCTACGTCGCCACTCACTTGTCAACACACAACACTGTGCACTGAGCTACAACAACATGTATGCAATAATTATTATTAAATGCAAAATTTAGATTTAATATTTAATAAAAAGGTTACAGACACTTGAAACTTGTTTGGTGTTGTCATGTATCATAACCGATGATAATTTAACTATGCTAAGAGCTCAAAACATATTACAATTATGTCACCGGAAAGACACTTATCGTGGGAGATGACGTGTAGTAATGTGGCTGTGGAACACTCGCAAACCAACGTCAAAATTTAATTGTATGTGAGACATCAACCAAATACGTTCTCCCTATCAGATTCAAAATGGACAGCCCTTCCTCCTTGGGCAGGGGACTCATCCCAAATTTGTTTTTACTAATTCACGGAAGGAAGGGTTTTATTCAGTTTATTTGAATACTTATGATTTAATTAAATTTATAGAATAATTTTCTAATATAATCAGTCCTCAGATTGATATTGTTACTGTTATAATATGTAATCAGGTTTTGTTGTGAGATAATTTTAGATGATATGGCAAATATTTGCTGTTACACGTTTTCTAGAGATGTGTAGCGTCACATAATCTCTTTTGGGGCTAACTTATTTAATTTAATTTATGATATGATTAACACAAGAACAGTAGTAATTTCTTACTACTTGCTGTCTTAAAGATATTATGTATGATGTGGGAAATTTACCCACATATCTACTCAAGGATTTGGTCAAGCTGCCTTTCGTCTCCGAACGGTGGGCGGAAGATCCACTCAGAGGAATGTCTCCGAACGGCCACAGAGGAAGTGGTACCCCAAGATGACATCTGCCTGTCTAGTCAGTCTACTCGTCCGGGCTGTGGTGTGTCACGGTGAAGTCATCAGGGTGCATCCGTGGTCAAATCCTGGGGTGATCATTATCAACCCCCTCCTCGGAGACAACTTTCTATACAAAGATTAGGTTCAAGTCAGGGCCTTCAGAGAACAGATCTCGAAGTCACCGTTTTTTTTTTTTTTTTTTTGCAGGGATATTCCTGTGCGGGCCCTAAGCCTCTGGCTGTCCCGCTAAGTGTTGCTTGTTTCTAGTTTACTTGGGCGGAGTATGAGTATTTATTACTCGTATGGTCGCTTTAGTAAGATGTTGCCATATGTGTTTAACAACTTCTTCTGCTCTGTTGAATTGAAGTTGAAATCTTAATGGGTTTGTAACTGTGCACTGTGTTAGATAATGTTCCAGAGGTCTGTCGGGCATTTCTCCACAGTGTTGACATTTCCTCTCATCTTCCGGAACCTGTAAGCCTATTTCCCATGCACATGGGTATCCAAGCCTGATGCGATGTATGTGTACTTCTGTTGCCTTACTGCTCCCCTTCATTAACATAAGTGGTTCGTAGTTGGTTGAATTCCTGTACCAACCCGCAGATCGAGATGTTGCAACAGCTGAGTTGTGGTCACTGTACAACTTTTGCATTGCTCTGTTTCTAATTACTGTCTTAATCTGTGACAGACTCTGTGGTATGCAAAGGTCTACAGTTCTTCTCTTAGTTGCAAGTTTTGCAGCTTCGTCTGCAATGTCATTTCCTACGATTCCCACATGACTTGGCACCCAGTTGAGAAGGACCCGTCGGCCTTGTCGTTTGAGTGTTTGCATTAATGATAGGACAGTTGTGATCAGACGTATGTTATCACATATGCGGTCTTGTTGCAAGGTTTCAATGGCGGTTCTCGAATCTGTATGTATGATAACATGTTGTCAGTGTTGAGCAAGAGCATGTTCCAAAGCCTTTTGAATGGCTAGCATCTCTGTTTGTAAAGTCGAACACCCATTTGAGAGCCTCCAACTATGTACAGAGTTTCCTGCTTTAACTGCAGCTCCGGTTTCGTGTCCCTGCTGGTCTACTGATCCATCGGTGAAGTATGTGAAGCTGTCGGATGCCATGCTTGCTTCTATATGCATCTGTGCAATGTTACGTAGCAGAAGAGGATTTGTCTGGTTCTTTTTCCCTACAATAACCATAATCTTAAAGTCTGCTGGCGGAGATTCCCAAGGGGCTTGCATAACAAAGTCTGCATGTATTTCGTCGACACCCTTCTCAGTGACTGTGTTTGTTATATCGAACGTATTGATGGTGTTTATCGCACAATGGGTCCACCTGGTGCTATTGGAGGCTCTTCTGTCCAGAGTTAGTGCTCCAGTGATGATATCTTTAAGTGAACTGATTCTAGGTCTAGTCAATATCTTGGTGAGCATGCACGCAGCGATCCCTTTTACCCTTATTTCAAGCGACGTTAGCCTGGTTTCCAGTCTTAGGTTCAGTATTTTAGTCCATCTGGGAGCTCCTGTTATGATTCGCAATGCATCGTTTTGAAGAACCTCAACGTTTGCCCACTGGCCAGGAGAAAGAGTGAGTAAGGCAGGCGCTGCATAATCAATTAGGGAACGAACGGCGTGTATGTAAAACATTCTTAACACTTTGTGTCCCGCTCCTAGACGGGGCCCTGTGATTGCTCTCATTATATTTAGTCGTGATTTTACTTTCTCCTTTAGATATTGAATTTGCTTGTTGAACGTCATGTTAAAATCTATCCACACTCCGAGATATTGATATTGTGTAACCCACTGAAGGTTAATGTCTTGAATGCGTAGGTGCCTGTCTGGAGTGTGGCCGCCTAGTCTCATTGCCTTAGACTTCTGTGCAGATATTTTTAGCCCTAAAACGCTGCATTCAGATGTTACTTTATCTAATGCACCTTGTGCTTTATTGAGAAGTGAAGGACCTGTAATGACTAATGCTAGATCGTCAGCATAGCTTAGCAATTTAACCCCTTCTGTAAATGTCATGGCAACAAGTTTTTCCATAAGGATGTTAAAAAGACTAGGACTGAGGACTCCTCCTTGTGGAGTCCCATTCTCATGCAAGCGGTAGTCCGACACTTGTCCTTGCAACTTTACTCTGGCATACCTGTGACTTAGGTAATCTTGAATCCATGCTAGCATTTTTCCCTTTACACCTTTTGTAACTAAGGTGTGTAAAATTGCTTGCGGGCTTGCAAGTTCGAATGCTTTTTCTAGATCAAGGAAGATCACTATAGCTGGACCTGAGTTAACTGTTCCTAGTAATGTGGCTATGCAGTTGGCAGTACCCACGCCTCTAGTGAAGCCAAATATGTGTTTATGCAGGTCTCCAGTCTTCCACAGTAGCCTATTTAAGACCATCCGTTCTGCAGTTTTACTAATGCATGATGTTAATGAAATGGGTCTGTAATTGCCAGGTTCTTTCGGCTTAGGAATCGGTATGATGTCTGCTTGCTTCCAAGAGGTTGGTAGTTTGCCTTGCTGCCAAGATGCGTTGATGACGTCCAATATTCCTTGTTCTCCAGCAGGACCTGCATGTGCGATCATTGAGTATGTAATGGTATCAGCACCTGGTGCAGTGTCCTTACCACCTTTTTTGGCTCTGATTAGTTCTTGTGTGGTGAAGGGACAGTCACATTCGTCATTTATAGCTATACTCGCATGAATGACTGTCAACCTCTCTTGTGTTAATTGTTCTTGCTGCCTGCGGACCACAGCAGGAAGCTGATATGAAGCTGTTCGTTCTGCAAATTGGAGGGCAAGTCTCTCAGCCTCCTGCAATGGTTGAATACATGCCTGTGGTCGGGCTGGTCGACCTGATATAGTTTTAATCTGACCCCATATCTTGCCAAGACTACTATGTTCGTTCAGAGTTTGACACCACTCAAACCATCTTGCCTCCTTTACTTCTCTAGAAACGCGTCTTGCTTCAGATACCACCGCTCTTAGCAGAGTTCTTCCTTCTGGTGTGGGGTTTCTCTTTAGATGTTTTCTGAAGATGTTGACTCTGTGGTTCTGTTCTTTAACTTCACTACTATAGAACCAATAGTTCCTCCGTGTTGTGTTTCCTGTGATAATGACTGGAATAGCTTTGTTTGCAGCAGCTGCAATGGCTTCCTGCAGATTGGTCTCGTGTATGTTCAAATCCGCAGGTGGCGTGTATGTTGCAAACCAATTTTCAAGTTCTTCTTGGTATATATTCCAATTGGCCTTTCTTAAATTCCACCTAGGTTGTGCAGGTGGTGTAGGAGGTCGTTCTATGTTTAGTGTTGTGACAGTAGCATAGTGGTCACTGGTGATCACCGGGTCTACTTCCCACTTCGCCCGATGCTTGAGTGCTGTTGAGATTAATGTAAGATCAAGGGACCTCCTAGAATGAGTGGGTTCCAGTGTTGAAGTGGTTCCCCAGATGTGAGATGTCAGTGTATTCAGTAGATGCAGAGTCCGCATGTAGCAGTGTCGCCCAGTAAATTCAGATGCATGCATAGGCATCTCGCAGAGCTGCAGCTAAATGGCGCCCATCAGCATTGGCTGGCCCAGTCGCACCTAACTCTCGATGATGAGCATTAAAATCCCCAGCAATAATTACATTTTCCTGCGTGGCCAAGGCAAGCGCCGCCTCTGCTTCTAGTTTACGTCTAGGGGCTTGTAAACGTTGTATATGAGGAGCTCAATATTAGCCATATCCACTGTTACTGCTAATACCTCTACTCCATCCCCACATGAAACTGGGTCTATTTTCTTGCTGGGTATGGTGTTCCTGACTAGGGTCATTAAGCCTCTTTGTCTCCCCTGCTCATACGGCATAACATAGTGCTGATATCCAGCTAATCTGAAGGATTTCGTGGCTGGGAAAAGAGTTTCTTCCAAAACGATTATATCTGCTTTCGTGCTGATTGCAGCCTCCCGAAGTGTGTGGTTTTTATTTCCAAGACCTTGTATGTTCCACTGCAGTATTCGTAATGGCCAGACGACGGTTTCGGTTGGTGTTGCCTGTTCTAGGAGAACTCCTCTTCGGGATCGACCTCTATATTCTCCACCTCGCAAGTCGTGTCGCTGCAAATCGGACTGCATTGATCGGCCGTGGTCATCCCCGGCATTGTTGGAATCCGTGCATAACTGTGGTCCATTACTGTGTTGTTGGTATTGCTGCATGTCGGACTGCATTGATTGGTGTGGCCGGTTCTGGTGTTGTTGGAACCTGTGCATCTCTGCTGTCCAATACGTCTGTGTTGGTGTTGTTGCATATCAGACTGCATGGGCTGTTGTTGTCTGTCACTTGTGTTGTAAGATTCTGTTGATCGTGGGTGGTCACTGCCACTTCCAGTTGCGTTTGTAAATGTCGATGTTCTGGGGTCTTGACTACCCGACTGTTGTCGGAAGTCTGTATGTCCAGGATGCGTTGTTTGTCCACTTGTGCTTCGTCTTGTCTCAGACTGTCTATTTGTTGTGTAACTGTGGTCTGCTGCACGATCTTGTCCATTATCACACAAGCGATTTCCTGAGTCTGTCGCTGTGAGGCGTTCTGCGTCATCTGTAGGCAATCGATAATGGTCTCTGCCATGATCTTCACGATGTTTTTCAGCTGGACCTCGGTAAAACTGTATATCTGGTGTGTCGATTCCGAAAGTAATTGTTTTTTGCCCTTTTGCATTTGCTGTATTTCTGCAGCACCTTTGTGTACTTTCTGATTCGGAATTAATAGATTCGGGAAATTTTGCTCTGTGAGTGCGTGTGTCTGTTGTGGCTGTGCACGAGTGTTCCAGACGTTGGTGTTGGTGTATGTGGGGCTGGTCTGTGTGTGTATCCTGGCCTGAGCTGTCTGCACTTTTTCTTTCCGTGCAGAGCAGGTTGTGCTCCAGGCATGATGTTTGCCTCCACAATTTGGACATTTGGCTGTAGTGGCCTGGTTTGCCTTGTGCTTGGCTATGCAGTCTTTGGTTGGATGTCTCAGGCTGCACACTCCGCATCTCTCCTGTCCGGTGCAGCGTGACTGATGGTGGCCGTATTTCTGACACCTGAAGCAGCGCAGGGGTTCTGGGACGTATGGTCTCTGTCGGTATGTTCCCCAATTTCCAAGACTGAACGTTTCTGGCACACGTCCCATGACGGTCACCAGAACTTGACGTGTCGCTGCCTTGTCTACTTTTGTGCGGCATCGTTCCGCATTCAGGATTTGCTTGTGTTCGAGTACTGGATCCAGGGGAAAGTCGATTGGGTATCCCAAAAGCACGACTCGTGTGCGTCTTTCCGAAGGGTCCAGCTTTTCCAAGCATACAGGTTTCCCTTGCAGGACCCGTACTGTTCCTAAGTAATTTGCAGTCTGTTGGTCTTGTGGTGCTATTATTATTTCTCCCTTCAGGTTGACTGTAATGGAAAGTTTGAGCTCTGGTTGTTCTTTTTCCATTGCCGTTACTACTCCATATGCTATAGGAAAGTGGTCTGTCTGCATTATCTTGAATTTTGGAAGAAGTGCAGAGGCTGGCGATGTCTGGTGTGAGACTGGTGGTGTCCTCTCTTGTCTCATACTGTTGTCCTGTGGCTGGGCTGTGGACAGAGAAGCATTGTCTGACGCTGGCTGGTGTGTGACTGATGCTGCCCCCTCTAGGTCCATTACGTCTGCAGCCTTGCTGGTAGAGGCACGTGGCGAAGCCTCGAGAGCAGTTTTCTTCGGTGCCTGCTGCACATCGGTCCACCGTCCCTCCTCGTCTGAAAGCTGCCAACATTTCCTCTTTCTCTTAGCCTTCCCCATGACTCTCTCCACGTAATGAGGACCGAATCACTGCCCTACCTAATGCCCGAGACACTCCTAGGCTTGGAGAAATTCATTCCCCTCCAACGGAGGTCGTAGAATGATTGCCCCAGGTGGAATCAAGGATACCTAACACCTAAACGAGCTGTTTGGTCAACCTTTCCCTGTCAGGCTCAGTACACTTTCTAAAGTGCTCCCTTGTGGCAATGCCCGCGGGATATCGCCTCGCCCTTCTGGGTAGGACTCTAAGTGACCTGGTCAGTGATACGGTCCTTAAAAAAAAAAAAAAAAAAGGTGCGGTACGAGAGTTTGGGTCGCTTGCGTACTGGGCTGCGCAGAAAACCAGTCAGCCGGACAGCAGGGAATCAACAATGTTGCTTCACCGTCAATTGTAGGCGAAATCGGAATTGCTTACTTCAAAACAAGATATTATCTGGGTCTTGGAGTACAGATGTAGTGTTCCTCACAAAATCGCGATGAATAGAACTCATGGGTGCACAGAATCGTGAGTTTTTCCGGGAACAAATCCGTGTGCGGCCAGCTAGCTATGGCGCCGGCAGCGAATGAAGTCACCGTTGGTCAGGTCAATCCCATTCAAGACACGGGCACGCACCATGCACCAGCACCCCATGGCCTTTGGAATGTTGAGTCAACTGCCTTAGCATCTATAAGAGAGGCCCCCCAGTCTCCATCCCCAACAACAATACCCAGGTAGTTAATTGTAATCATCAGTGATACTCAGAGACTCAATGACATCACCTTTTATATGAAACTTCGTATGAGAGGTGGGACACCATTGCTTGTGTTTGCCATCAATCTTGAAGCTCATTGAACAGTACTTTCCCTATCCAGAGCCGCACAGTCTCGCATTTCACTTCTATCAATATCTGAAGACCAACGTTCAGCTGCCACGACCAAGTCGTCAGTGAATGTTAATGCTGACACCCCTCTCCGCCCACAGACGAATCTTCAGCCCAAAATTCTTTGAATTGTTAATTGCTTCGTCAATTATCAAATTGAAAGAACCAGGGACAGGTAATCTTCCTGTTTGACTCCCTAAGTCACAAGGGATTACCCTGAACTTCTCCTTCTGACTGGAAATGATGGTTGAAATGCCATCATACATGGACATAATATAGTCCCTAAGTGTTTGCAGACGGTTCCTTTCATATAAAAGGGGTGACGCCGAGGAAAATAAGACTCGCGTCCCTACCCATCGAGGAGGTGTTGAGGACTTTACGCAACAGCTATGTCGCAGCTGAGCACTATGTACTCTATATGTCATATTCTCTCTTATCGCTCAGATTACCGTCACTACTATGAGTCATGGTTACTGAAGTGGCTGAAGCTATGATATCCAAACCACACATCAGAAAATGTGAAAAGACGACGTTTTTATCTGTCTTGAACCATTATCAGATCATCTAATGGAACGAGAGTGTTGTTGTTGTTGTTGTTGTTGTTGGTTTAGATTCTGCTACTCGGAACAAAAGTTCCAAGTAGCACAGGCTATGGTGAGCCCGTACTGGACTAACCTGAAACTGGAGCCCGGCTGTAACTGTGAATGAGTGGAAAGAAAGAGACAATATAAGAGAAGAAAGTGAGATGGAAGGTAAGATAAATGAAAGAGAAAGATGAAAGGTAATAATAAGATGTTACAGAAGAATAAGATGAAAGTGAAGAATAAGATGACAGGGAAGAATAACATGAAAGTGAAGAATAAGATGACAGGGAAGAATAAGATGAAAGGGAAGAATAAGATGAAAGGGGAGATTAAGATGAAATAAAATAGAATGAAAGGTAAGAATATGATTAAAGGAAAGAATATGAAAATGGTAAGAATAAAGAGAAAAGGCTAATCAGGTAAAGGAAAGGTAGAAGTAAGTGATGGAAAAATGAAGAGTAATTGGAAAAATGGTATTAATCAAAAGAAATATATATAAATACCCCCTTAAATATGTTAAATGTGGTATGTGATTATATGCTCATTAACACTCTAGCTGAAGAACTAGACACGTCTGACTTTCAATTTACATAAAATAATTGTTAGTGAAGGGGCAAGTTTTGTGGTGGTGGAAACTGTTACTGCAACTCTCAAGGTGGCTCTATATTCTCTTACTTTCTGATGCTTCTTTAACAAAGTTTAATACACCAAATATTTGATAGAAGTGATGTGCAGAAATTATTCCCTATAATTGCCAAATATCTATGTATTTCTTATCAGGTATGCAAATTAGATATGAAATGGACTAATGTTTCTATGAACAAATCTATGTAGATGGTGAAGATGGCAAGTCGAATTGTTTAGTCATTACCAGGGAGGAAGTTATTAAACAGAAAAGTTAACGCCCAATAAATCTCCGGAACCTGACGAAGTCTTCGCCAGGCTCCTAAAACAACGTTAAACAAAGCTTAGCGAGCATATGATTTTCATATATAATAAATCATTACAGTCGAGCAAAGTACCGGAGTCGGGAGAGTTGCAAATGTTGTGCCAATATTTTAAAAGGGTAATAGATCAATCACTTGGATCGAACTTTCCGTCAATTAGCTTAACATATATTTAGCGAAAATCGTTTGAATCGATAATCGCAAAAGTCATTCCTCTTCATCCTGATAAACATGGATTGATAAATGATTCACAACATAGTTTTACAAAGAGCCAATCAAATTTAAAAATTTTGCTTTCATTCCATTCTAGCATATTTGAGGTAGTTGATAGTGGAAAGAATTGTAACGTTGTATATTTTGACTTTAGCAAATATTCTTATAGTAAGCATCAGGAAAGAGTGATAAAGGCTCATGGTACTGGAGGAGTGACATCTTAAATTGGATTAGGGCATGGTTATATCAAAGGAAACAAAGATTTAGTATAAATGTAGTTAAGTCACGGTGGGAAACTGTTGCCAATCGAATGCCTCAAGTTTCTGTCCTGGAAACCTATGTTGTTTGTAATGTATATAAATTATTTTGATTCAGTACTGACAAGGAAATATTTGCAAATATGCAGACTATAACAAATTGGAATGGAATATATTCAAAAGAACACTCAACATCACTACATGGCAATCTTGACAGCCTTACTCTCAGGAGTGACGGTCGCTTCACATATACAGAAAACACTTTCTAACATCCACATCGAGAAGACTGTGGTGTGATCGGATAATGAATCCATGTTCCAATGGTTATGAAACAACAGCAATAAAACACTGATGCCCCTAAGTGATCAACAGAGTAAAATTAAAGAATTATCAGCTGGGTATACATTCTTATAAGTACCAACTAAGGAAAACCCACCATAATTAGTATGAGGACTGATGTTTAAACAATTCGCCAGAGCCTAAATGTTGTTGTATGGTCCCCAGTGGCTAATCAGTGACGATTGGCCATGAGTTATAATGACCAGTGTCACAGCTCCCACTGAGGTACAATAATCACTATTGACTCCAGCAGTTGATTGTACTCAGACCTTGAATTTAAATAAACTCGTTACGTACACCCAGAATGGGTTTTTGTTATTAATAAAATGGCACATTTTCCAGATGTCCATGCGTAATGGGTTAAGAAGCCCAGAAGAAAACTTTTGGGGAAGATTATGAAACTCTCCCAATAAAAGCCATTCAAGATTTAGGACTTTCGAATGATGTCGACATTACAACATTCTGCATTGCAGAGGAAGACTGAAGCACACATATATTGACTTAGATGTGAAACACACATGGTTTCCTCCCCAGAATTACTGGATGAGCAGGTTGACTGTGATACACATACACCAACACTGCGCACATCATGGTGGAGTCGTAAATACCCTCACCTCACTGAGACAGAGTACTGGTTCCCACACCATCACCAGACTGTTAAAACTATATTGAAATCATGTGTTGTCTGCAGAAGGTATGATGCTCAGTGTCCTTACCCAGGAACTCCACCACTCCTGCGGGAATGAGTTGTACACCTTCGTCCATTTGAGACCAAAGGTGTAGAATTCACAGGTGCTATACCAAAAAATATAGCGTCGGCATTACACGCGTGGGGTCCACGGTTCTAGTCTACTAGAGCCCAGGTGAATGAAAGGTGCTATAACACTTATAGGCACCAAAGACAGAAGCCAATCAAGGCAATATCTGCCTGGTTTACTTGTGTAACTACTCGAGGAGATCACCTAGAAGTGACTCCTGTCATGAATGCCAGGAGTCCAGACTCTCCGCAGGTTTGTCGCTTGCCGATCCTGCCACCATGTTGATGATTTCAGACAACGAGTCCAACTTGGTGGCTGGCGAGGCATGAATCCTTGGTCAATAACCGACCACTGACTTATCTATTGGAAGACTTCTCCCAACACTAACCTTTTAACCCTGTTCATCTGATGCATGGAGGACCTCTGGCTCCAGTACTATCCTCCATAGATGAAGTTATTAGTCGGTGGAATGACAGCTGGACTAGATAGTATTAACATCTTGATGTTTACACCATTATGAGGCTAACTACCGTGTAAAGGAATGAATATACAACCTGACGACATTGACCTAGTTGACAGTGATGGCCTGCATTTAGAGAAGCCGTTAGGTCATATGTCTGTCCATCCTGATAGTTGAATGGACAGCGCTTCGGATTCGTAGTCCTGAGGGTCCGGGTTCGATCCTCGGTGAAGGTGGAGACAAATGGGCAAAATGTTTCTTTCACCCTGGTGCCCCTGTTACCTAGCAGTAAATAGGTACCTGGGAGTTAGACAGCTGCTACGGGCTGCTTCCTGGGGGGGGGGGGAGAGGGTGCAACAAAAAGGAGGCCTGGTCGAGGACCGGGCCGCGGGGACGCTAAACCCCGATATCATCTCAAGATAACCTCAAGATAACTCAGACAGCCAGGGAAATCTAGAAAATAGTGAAAATGCAGTGCAATGGCACCACTAGCCTCAAAACAAGTTATGTTTGATAACATACAAGACACTGAAATCAAACTGAATTTTGTTTATACTTGAGATCGACAATGGAAACTAAGACAAGCAGATCTTACCATTCACCGGAAAATGGATATTCAAAGCTTTCGAATACAAAGTTTTGAGCACCATCCATTCAACTGCTGATCAATTTTCTCTAAGATTTACTTAATTAAGGTAATTTGAAGACACTGCAAAAATCATGAAGTGTGCAGACAGTGCAACATTTGACATGCTGAATGGAAATGTTGCAGTAGATTGATTTAGATCATTTTGAGATGCAATTAATTGATTAACAAACCCGCTCAATTTAGAGGCAAAAATTTGTCGATTTAACTGAACTAGAAAATATTGAAGAAACCGGTTAATGAAATATTGAAATCGAATATTGAATATTACTATTGAAATCGAAATCGGTTAAAACACTAACGCAGAAAAGGAAGTTTTGACGTTTCACGATGTAGTCCATCCTGAAACTTTTGTCGGAAAAATCTCGCAAATGCCAGTATTTACAGTATTTCTGTCGACATATTCATGCAAGTCATTGTTTTCAGTGATGAGCATTGTGAAGTCTAGTTATAGGAGCTGACTTACTGATGAAACTAGTGCTGCATGTATAGTTTTCAAAAGAAGCAAATAAAATTCTGATATCAAGTATATCATCGTTGATGTGGCAGCAAAAGTCTCACTCAAAGTGAAATAACTATATTTTCTTAATTTTTACCCCAGTAAGTGGTTGGGCACCATTCCTTCCCCAGTCGTATCCCAAATCCATATCCTGACCCCTTTCTATTGCTATATAGTCGTAATGGCTTGGTGCTTTCCCCTTGATAATTCCCTGTTTCCTCTTTTTTTACTTTCTTTTAAGTTGTATAATATGAATCAAAGTTAATAATTTCACATTTCTCATTGTTCATAAAATTAAATATTATTTATAAATAGTATTATTTTTAATTGTCTTATTAAAATATAATATTAATTAGTTTTACAGGCTACCTAAAAAAAGTTTTACATTTATTTCAATATCTCTGTAATAATTTCGTTAATTGTAAACAAATAAATACACACTTATATAAGCAAGAGGACTTATTTTCTTTCTAAAAGTTCATTGGTGTTGTTAATAATTCATTAATTTTACATCTTTGAAAATATTAGTTACTAGTGGCAAATAATTCCTAAAGTTATGTCAGTTAAAGCAATTCTGCGGAAAATGAATATGATAATTCTATTCTTAAGTAGACCATGGGAAATTATTTTGATAATTCTGTTATTAACTAGACTGGGAAATTTTCCCACCAAGTTCTATATAATTTTACCTAATTTCCATTTAATAAATTGTTTAATCTCATTAGGAATTATTAAAGCTAATATATTTAATAAGTTTTTAAATAGTACTAGGCATTTGCAGCCTATTTATTCTTCAATAATTATGATTTCTTTCAAGCTTACGTGACGATACAACATATATATAAACTTTATATATAGTTTTGAACATAACAAATAAAATTTAAAGATTTATTTTATGTAATAATGCATATAAGGATAACTATGAAACTTAAAACTATTTGTTAAGTTTGAAATTGTATTGGAATGTGGTGTGGATAGAGAGGGTCGCCACCAGCATAGTATCCTAGCGCGAGGGTCCGCCTTGGATCCCATAACGTTAAACAGGTGCTCATGTATATAGCATTTGATACACTTTCATTAAGTACATGAGAGTGCCTTGTACAGACACGCAGAGCTCGGTGGTTGGCGGCGCCCAGCAGTACGAGAGGAGAGGACAACCCTGCAAGTTCCACCTGGCAAAGGAATTTGTTCGCGTCGACTATGATGCCTTCGCCTTCCCTCGCAACAGCTTCCTCATTCACCAGTTTAATAAAATGTGAGTGATGCTGTCTGTTAGAGATGTGAGTGATGCTGTGTGTTAGAGATGTGAGTGATGTTGTCTGTTAGAGATGTGAGTGATGTTGTCTGTTAGAGATGTGATTGATGCTGTCTGTTAGAGATGTGAGTGATGATGTCTGTTAGAGATGTGAGTGATGCTGTCTGTTAGAGATGTGAGTGATGCTGTCTGTTAGAGATGTGAGTGATGCTGTCTGTTAGAGATGTGAGTGATGCTGTCTGGTTAGAGATGTGAGTGATGCTGTCTGTTAGAGATGTGAGTGATGCTGTCTGTTAGAGATGTGAGTGATGCTGTCTGTTAGAGATGTGAGTGATGCTGTCTGTTAGAGATGTGAATGATGCTGTCTGTTAGAGATGTGAGTGATGATGTCTGATAGAAATGTGAGTGATGCTGTCTGTTAAAGATGGGCTCGACATTGGTAGGATCCCTGCAGATATCTAAAGTTAAATACACAAGAAAGAAGAAAGATACACTAATTTACTGATGTCATAAGATCTATAATAATAATAATAATACTAATAATAATTAATAATAATAATAATAATAATAATAATAATAATAATAATAACAATAATAATTATTACTATTATTATTATTATTAATATTATTATTATATTATTATATTCTTCTTCTTCTTCTTCTTCTTCTTCTTCTTCTTCTTATTATTATTATTATTATTATTATTATTATTATTATTATTATTATTTTTATTATTATTATTATTATTATTATTATTATTATTATTATTATTATATTATTATTATTATAGAAGAATTCGTTGTTGTGGAAGTATGAGTGGTAGTAATGACTAAGAGTAACAACAGCAGTCTTAAATGTTTGCAATAATTGTATACGTTCTCCAAGTTTACAATAATAATTAATTAAATGAATAATTCCCTGGATATGGTTGTAACATATTATCTTCATATCTTTGTTATTGTTCATGATATTTTGGTCTATATATTGTTATGTTGCTTCAAGGCCTTGTGTTGCATGACACGTGGCCTTGTGTTGCATGACACGTGACCTTGTGTTGCATGACACGTGACCTTGTGTTACATGACACGTGACCTTGTGTTGCATGACACGTGACCTTGTGTTACATGACACGTGACCTTGTGTTGCATGACACGTGACCTTGTATTGCATGACACGTGACCTTGTGTTGCATGACACGTGACCTTGTGTTGCATGACACGTGGCCTTGTGTTGCATGACACGTGACCTTGTGTTGCATGACGTGTGGCCTTGTTTTGCATGACACGTGACCTTGTGTTGCATGACACGTGGCCTTGTGTTGCATGACACGTGACCTTGTGTTACATGACACGTGACCTTGTGTTACATGACACGTGACCTTGTGTTGCATGACACGTGGCCTTGTGTTGCATGACACGTGACCTTGTGTTACATGATGCGTGACCTTGTGTTGCATGACACGTGGCCTTGTGTTGCATGACACATGACCTTGTGTTACATGATGCGTGACCTTGTGTTGCATGACGCGTGACTTTGTGTTGCATGACACGTGACTTTGTGTTACATGATGCATGACCTTGTGTTGCATGACACATGACCTTGTCTTACATGATGCGTGACCTTGTGTTGCATGACACGTGACTTTGTGTTACATGATGCATGACCTTGTGTTGCATGACACATGACCTTGTCTTACATGATGCGTGACCTTGTGTTGCATGACGCGTGACTTTGTGTTGCATGACACATGACCTTGTCTTACATGACACATGACCTTGTGTTGCATGACGCGTGACTTTGTGTTGCATGACGCGTGACCTTGTGTTGCATGACACATGACCTTGTGTTGCATGACACATGACCTTGTGTTGCATGACACATGACTTTGTGTTACATGACACGTGACCTTGTGTTGCATGACGCGTGACTTTGTGTTGCATGACACGAGACCTTGTGTTGCATGACACATGACCTTGTGTTGCATGACGCGTGACTTTGTGTTGCATGATGCGTGACTTTGTGTTGCATGACGCGTGACTTTGTGTTGCATGACACAAGACCTTGTGTTGCATGACACGTGACCTTGTGTTGCATGACGCGTGACTTTGTGTTGCATGACACGTGACCTTGTGTTGCATGACGCGTGACTTTGTGTTGCATGACACGTGACCTTGTGTTGCATGACGCGTGACTTTGTGTTGCATGACACGTGACCTTGTGTTGCATGACACGTGACCTTGTGTTGCATGACACGTGACCTTGTGTTGCATGACACGTGACCTTGTGTTGCATGACACGTGACCTTGTGTTGCATGACACGTGACCTTGTGTTGCATGACACGTGACCTTGTGTTGCATGACGCGTGACCTTATGTTGCATGACACGTGACCTTGTGTTGCATGACGTGTGACCTTGTGTTGCATGACGTGTGACTTTGTGTTGCATGACGTGTGACCTTGTGTTGCATGACGTTTGACCTTGTGTTGCATGACGTTTGACTTTGTGTTGCATGATGCATGACCTTGTGTTGCATGACGCGTGACCTTATGTTGCATGACACGTGACCTTGTGCTGCATGACACGTGACCTTGTGTTGCATGACGCGTGACCTTGTGTTGCATGACACGTGACCTTGTGTTGCATGACACGTGACCTTGTGTTGCATGACGCGTGACCTTATGTTGCATGACGCGTGACCTTGTGTTGCATGACGCGTGCCGTGACCGGGGGTGGAGCAGCATGAGGAACCTGCGTCATGGAGGCTTCATCACCCACATGCAGGCCCGGCACTACTCCATGTCCTGTGACACTCTCCCCAGACGACCAGGACCTCAACCCATGTCCCTCACTCAGGTATGTCACTCACTCTCAGGCACGTCTCTCTCTGTCTGTCTGTCTGTCTGTCTGTCTGTCTGTCTGTCTGTCTGTCTGTCTGTCTGTCTGTCTGTCTCTCTCTATCTCTCTCTCTCTCTCTCTCTCTCTCTCTCTCTCTCTCTCTCTCTCTCTCTCTCTCTCTCTCTCTCTCTCTCTCTCTCTCTCTCTCTCTCTCTCTCACTCTCACTCACACTCAGGTACGTCACTCTCTCTCTCACTCAGGCACGTCACTCTCTCTCTCTCTCACTCTCAAGTACATCACTCTCTCTCTCTCACTCTTAGGTAAGTCTCTCATACATATAAGTCACACACTAACTCGGTCACACACACTAACACTAACGTTACTTACTCTCTCTCATATACGTCACTCATTATCACTGAGATGTACCACTCCCTCTCACTCATGCACTCTCATTCAGACACTCTCACTCATGCACTCTCATTCAGACACTCTCACTCATGCACTCTCATTCACAATTCAGACACTCTCACTCTAGCACCACATACAGGCTTGCCTAACTCTACACATGCATGTACCTTATCCATCTTGTCCTGTGAGTCTTCCAGAGAGAGAGAAATTCTACCTGCGGTTACAAGTGTTACTAACAGCTCACCACTCGGGCTTAGGCTATCAGTGTGTCAACTCAGTCTCCTGAACAAGATATGGGTGTGTCAGTTCAATCTTGGAAGGGATATGGGTGTGTCAACTCGCTCCCTGACAGGCCCAAAATTCTATCAGGGGGTTACAAGTTTATGAAACTGGTTTTTGAGCCACACTGATACTTGCTTACCGACGAACAGAGACCCCCCCCCCCCCAACTACTCCCTGATAAAAATAAGATTGACCTCAGCAATCACACTTCTGCTGCCGTCAGTCGATCAGCAATGGACACTGGAGTGCTTATAATAAGTTGGGAGATCACCCTGTAATCATCTTGTTATTGGAAAGGGGTTCAGCGTTACCATTATTCGGGGGTGCGGCTCTAAACTGGCCTAGTTGTCATTAGTACACACGCACTCGAGCCGCCATGACTCCCTCCACACACTCCTTGTTGTGGGATATTCTCCTAGATCCCCCTTAGTGAGTTATTGTCCTCTGTCACCCAATTTGCAACCATGTGTGTGTGTGTGTGTGTCTCTCTCACCATCCATAAAGCCTCACCAGGACAAGGCAAAAATCAGCTATTAATATACAAACATTTATTACATGCAACAAATACATGAAAACAATATATAAAAAGATAATATTACAGGGCAGTCCTCCCTAGGCTGCTACAGACCAATAACACTCTAATATCACCTCGGGTCTCCTTCAAATAACTGTATTTGGCTGCTACATGTCATCGGTTCGCAACCTACTGCTCCCTCATACATCAATGTGTCCCAATGATTATCTGTTCTATTTCTCGAGGCCCACCCTTAAGAACATCTATTTGGGTCCTCGAAAATCAGTTAGGCACTCCTGCAGATGCAGCTGCAAATGAAGCTTCACCTGAAAGTCAGTGATGCTCCTACAAACGGCTACAAAAAGAAATGTGTAGCTCCCCTGCACTTGAAGTTCACCTCTATCCATGGAGTTCTACTCCTCAACTTGGAGTTCTGCTTCACCTTGAAATTCAGTTCAGCTCCCACTTGGAGTTCACCATATAATCTTCTTCAGATACGAAGCTTCTTCACTACTTCTCTCTTACAAACCGCAGACGTGAGGGCGCCCACTCTAACGCTCCAACAAGGCGTCACTCTCAGGTCGCCCAACAAAGTCACTTTACGATTGCCTCTCACAAACTCTCTCCTCCTGACTTCTGCAAGCAAAGTCGCCTGGCAGGCTCCACACAGAAATACCTGCTACCTCCACTCGAGGATATAACACATCAGAGTCCACAAAGACACGAGCACTCACTAGGCTCCAGGTCATTTCTAACTTCTTCAGAATCACCAGGAAATGATGTACGTCGCGTTCTCGGCAGCTTCCTCACCAGTAGCCTTCATTCAAACACTTTATCCAGAACCGTATTCTTCTATCTTCCCAGGATACAGTGACGTACGTCCATTCCTGACGACTGTGGCAACTCAACTGAAGCGTTACAATGTCCGCCAGCGTCACGTCACGTCACAAAATGTCGACATCTTATGCCCTGTAACTTCTATAAGGTGTTAATTATCTGCTTATATGCTTGTACAGGTTCAAATAACTCCAAGTTTTTCACAGATCAAGACCTCAGAACCAAGATCACAAGAAACCAAGAAATCAAGATCACAGAACCTGCCCTCCCTCCCGCATCATCCACCACATACCTGCCCTCGCTCCCACATCATCCACCACACACCTGCTCTCGCTCCCACATCATATACCACATACCTGCCTTCACTCCCGCATCATACAGTATACCACATACCTGCCTTCACTCCCGCATCATACAGTATACCACATACCTGCTCTTGCTCTCGCACCATCCACCACATAAGCATTGCAGTCAACTGAAAAGAAGACAGTATTTTTTAACACTACTTACTTCCACTAAGTCCCTTAAAACATTCTTAATGATTATTTCTCTTAGAACTGTATAAGAGTCAATACTCACCGTTCATGGCATCCATTATCACTTGGATAGTGCGAGTAGTAGGGACGAGAGTCTAAACACAATTATTTGTTTTTTGCAAAAATCGTGTTTTGACTGTGTGGTTACCAGGTAAATTTTGAAGTCATGTTTAGGCTGTGGGGTTTCCTGATAAATTTCCCAGTTTCCGATTTAGAGTTCAAGGATTCTTATGGGGAAAATTCAGACCAAAAATAATTTCAGAGTTCATAGAAGTTTGTAATGAAATCTATATAAATAAAAATGGAAATGTTCGTTTGTTCAAAATCACTAATCTCCGAAAGTTCTTCACCGATTCCTTTGAAATTTTCACACAACGTTCCATTCGCATCCTAATATGTTTTTATATACAAACTATATAGATGTCACGTCTTTGACGGGGGAAAAAACATGCTTTTTGGAAAAACTGTGTTTTTTATGTTTTTCATGTGAGGGAAATCTTTGATACCTTTTTATCGATTGCTTTGAAATTTTGATACAACGTTGCATTCGAATAGGCGCGTCTTTTTATACATCTACTATATACATGCCTCACCTGTGACAGGAAAAAACATGCATTTTTTTTAAACAGCGCCATCTGTTGGACGTAAGAGCAACACACGCTGTAATCTCCGAAAGTTTTTCACCAATTGCTTTGACATTTTGACACAGCGTTGCATTCGAATAGGCGCGCCTTTTTATATGCCTACTATATAGATGCCACACCTGCGACAGGTAAAAACATGCATTTTTGAAAAACAGCGCCATCTGTTGCACATAATAGCAACATTCACGCTATACTAAATATGTCATGAATTCCATTTCAATGTTTCCGACTGAATTGATAAACTTTATTTTCATAGATTTCGATTTATTTAATTTGTTATTGAATTATTTTGTGTGACATTGTGTTGGAATTGATCTGGCTTGATTACCATACCATTCATTTCGTAAATATAAGTATAGATGCCACACACCTGTGACAGGTAAAACTATGCTTTTCATGAAAAACAGCTCCATCTGTTGCATGTAAGAGCAACACACATGCTATAATAAATATATTACAATTCCATTTCAATGTTTCTCATTGCATTGGTAAATTTTCATTGATTTTTTATTTATTTTCATTTTGATTTAATTATTTTGTGTGAATTGCGTTGGAATTGAGCTGTGTTGTTTTCCATACCGTTCATTTCGTGAGTATAGTTTATTTTTTTATATTTTCATATAATTTTTTAACTGTTTTTCTAATATTTCAGTGATGGGAACATCAGATCACTTGATGTTCCCAATTTTCTGATGGGAACATCAGACCATTTGGGAAGGCATCGGACGAGGGAGTGGAGAATGGTGGGGATGACGAGGGGACAAGGGAGGGGGTAATGGTAGGGAAGGACAAGGGGATGGGGGAGTTTGGGATGATGGGAACGAGGGGATGGGGGGATGGAGAATTGTGGGGAGGACAAAGGGACAGGGGAGTGGGGAATGGTGGGGAGGACGAGGGGATGGTGAAGTGGGGAATGGTGGGGAGGCCGGAGAGACGGGTGAAGGGGAAAGGTGGGGAGGTCTTGGGGACAGGGAAGGTTGCTGTGGCTCAGCAACGCACATGTGTTGCTGAGCCACAGCAACGCGAGGCCGGGTACTGCTAGTTGTTATATAAAAAATCAGGGGCAAAGTCCGCTCCTGTCGTACTGAAAAAATACTCTATGGTCATACGTAGATATTTTTTAAGAATGGCGCCGCTGAGCTCTTAAAGGTTTCTTATGGGGAAAATTCAGACCAAAATCACTCATATGTTCTTAAAGAGTTCTTATGGAGAAATTAAAAAAAATCAGTGTTCAGTTTAAGAAAATATTTCAGAGTTCATTTGTTCATAGAAGTTTATTTAAGAGTTTAAGATTCAAGATTATTCAAAAGGACCATTTATAGAGAATTTGTTCTTAGAAGTTTTGTTAAGGACAATAGACATCTTAGCCATGACTTTTAGTTTTTATACCCATTTACGGCTATTTCACCTGTACATAGACCGAAAATTATTCAGAGACTATTTGAAGATCGATTTTCTTCAGAGATCATTTTCAGACCTAAATTATTCAGTGTCCATGTGAAGACCGAAATATAGCAGAGATCATTAAAAAAAACGAAATTAATCAAAGTCCAGTTGAAGACCGAAATTCGTTCGATCAAAACCGAGTTAATTTTTACGACCAAAATTATTCAGTAACCAGCTGATATCGAAATAATGCCTGAGTCCAGTTTGTGCCCAAAAATATTCCAAGACCAGTTGAAGACCGAAATAATACAGAGACCATTTTACACCAAACAATTTCAAAGACCATATACGACCGAAATAAAATTCAGAATGCAGTAGAAGACCAATTTTTATCATAGTCCGTTAAAAGACGGAAATAATTTCAGACGCCATTTGTAGACTAAAAATATGTCAGAATCCAGTTGTAGACCGAAATGAGACAGAGTTCAGCTATAAGACCGAAAATTAATTAAAGACCAAAATATGACAGAGACAATTTGAAGACCAAAATATAACAGAGACAATTTGAAGACCGAAATTTATCAGAGATTGCATATAAATATAGTTTTGCTACTAATAGCCCAATTTTAGATGTCATATTTCAGATGTAGTACTTTTGTACTACAGATGTTGTATTTTGTAGTAATCAAAACAATTACCGAGCTGTAGCTCATGTCCCCTCCTTAGTACTACGGGCTCACCAAAGCCCGTGCTACTTGGAACTTTGTTCCGGGTAGCGAATCTTTAACAACAACAACAATTCTTAGTCCCCTGTCGTAGATTCATTACTATCAGTACAATCCCCTTTGAAATTTAACAAACTTGTATTTCAGACGTAGTAAAATCAAATCAATGCAGTTACCGAGCTCAAGCTTCTGTCCTCGTCTTAATTAACCCCCTCTCACTGCTGGTGAAATTGCTGACCTGGGGAGCGTGCAGAGATCCTTTACTGCTAGAATCCACTCGGTAAAACATCTAAACTATTGGGACCGACTTAAGAGCCTAAATCTGTATTCCCTTGAGCGCAGGCGGGAGAGATACATAATAATTTACACGTGGAAAATATTAGAGGGGCTGGTCCCAAACCTGCACACAGAAATAACATCACATGAGACCAGAAGACATGGCAGGATGTGCAGAATACCCCCGTTGAAAAGCAGAGGTGCAACTGGTACTCTGAGAGAGAACTCTATCAACATCAGAGGCGCGAGACTGTTCAACACGCTTCCACTACACATAAGGGACATAACTGGCAAACCCCTCACAGTGTTCAAGAGAGAACTGGATAAGCACCTCCAAAGGATACCTGATCAACCAGGCTGTGACTCATACGTCAGGCTGCGACCAGCCGCGTCCAACAGCCTGGTTGATCAGTCCAGCAACCAGGAGGCCTGGTCGACGACCGGGCCTCGGGGACGATAAGCCCCGGAAGCACCTCAAGGTATCCTCAAGGTAGGTATCCTCTCGTATCTTCGGTAATACCTTAACAATTTCCCGGAAATTTAACACCACTTTATTTCAGACATAGTAAAAATACAATAATTTAACGATTTCCAGCTCCTGTCCTCAGCTGTAGTTCTCTCTCGTATCTTCTTTAGTAACAGACCAATTTCCCTGAAATTTAAAATCGCTGTATTTCAGACAGAGTGAAATAGAACCAAACAATAACTGAGCTCCAACTCCCGTCCCCCACCTTAGTTTATTTGTCCAAGTTCTTTAGTACCGGGCCAATTTTCCCGAAATTTAAAGCAGACATACTTCTTATTGTGCAAGTAAAGAAAATAGAGTTACCGAATTCTAGTTCTTGTCCCCTGCCTTAGTTCGCTCCAGTAAGTTAATTATTATCAGTCCAAAGCCCCTAAGATTTAAAACCCAAATGCATTTCAGACCCCTATAAAATAAATCAACAAGAAAATTACCGACCTCTAATTCCCGTCCTCCGCCTTAGTTCATCAAACTTAATTATTTCAGATCAAGACGCTCTCCAGTCTGTCACCTTTATCAAAAGTAAACATATCCTCTCCTTCAATATCCTCAATACATATTCTCTCCTTTGTAGGAAAGACTTGGGTAAATACTGGTTCGGTAACAGGGTTGTTGATTTGTGGAACCAATTACCGCGTAACGTGGTGGAGGTGGGGTCCCTCGATTGTTTCAAGCGCGGGTTGGACATGTATATGAGAGGGATTGGGTGGTTATAGATAGGAGCTGCCTCGTATGGGCCAATAGGCCTTCTGCAGTTGCCTTTGTTCTTATGTTCTTATGTTCTAATATCCTTCAATATTCTTGCTCACACAGTAATAAGAATCACACGGTCATATCGCACCTTACCTTCAATACTCTTGTGTTTACTCAGATATGTAAACAGTCATTCACATGGTAACAATAATCACACAGTCATATTCACACCTTACCTTCCTCACACCCTTTACCTTTCCACCTTACCTTCCTCACACCCTTTACCTTTCCACCTTACCTTCCTCACACCCTTTACCTTTCCACCTTACCTTCCTTCCCTTACCTCTCCCAACTCCCTTTCGCCCTTCATCTCGCCATCTCCCTCGATTGTTTCAAGCGCGGGTTGGACATGTATATGAGAGGGATTGGGTGGTTATAGATAGGAGCTGCCTCGTATGGGCCAATAGGCCTTCTGCAGTTGCCTTTGTTCTTATGTTCTTATGTTCTAATATCCTTCAATATTCTTGCTCACACAGTAATAAGAATCACACGGTCATATCGCACCTTACCTTCAATACTCTTGTGTTTACTCAGATATGTAAACAGTCATTCACATGGTAACAATAATCACACAGTCATATTCACACCTTACCTTCCTCACACCCTTTACCTTTCCACCTTACCTTCCTCACACCCTTTACCTTTCCACCTTACCTTCCTCACACCCTTTACCTTTCCACCTTACCTTTCCTTCCCTTACCTCTCCCAACTCCCTTTCGCCCTTCATCTCGCCATCTCCCCCAACTCTCCCTTCATCTCTCCCTCACCTCCCTACTCCCTCCTTCATCTCGCCCATTACCCAACTTATCCAACCCTTCCTACTGTATTTCCATTTTGTATTTAAGAATCCTACTTTATTTGTATATTCTCTCCATATTCACTGTGTTCTTCGCATTCTTTTCCATGTTTTCTGTGTTCATTCCATGTTTTCTGTGTTCATTCCATGTTCTGCAAATGTTCTTTGCATGTTCTCTGTACAACTTTTATACTCACTATTCATGTTTTCTGCTTGTTCAAATCATATTTTTCACATGTTACTTCATTTTTTCTATGTTCTTTTCATATTCTCCTTGTTTTCTGTGTTCTTTGTCAAGTTTTCATGGTCATCACATGTTCTCTGTACAACTTGTATACTCAATATTCTTGTTCTCTGCAAGTTCATATTCCCCACACGTTCACTGTCTTCATCTCATTCGCTTACATGTTTTCTGTGTTCTTTGTCGTGATACTCGTTTGTTCACTATGTTCATTCCCTTACATAGTCTCCACTTTTTATGTTCTTTGTTTCTTTTAAACCAATGGTTTCTTCTATTCAGTAACTAGTTCTTTTGTCAAATATTATCAACAGCATAACAATTCCCCCAGCAAATTTATTCAGTCACACGTTTTATTTGCAAAACTACGTCAATGTAATTCTCTTTATCAACATAATATTTCTTTCCGACACTGTTCTTCAACATATCTGCACTTTATTCAGTACCAAATTGACCCCAAAAATTCTTTTCTTAACGTTCCTCAACTAAAATCATTTCACACTCTACTAAAAAAATAGTCACTTTCATCATTCTTAATGAAAGTGACTATTTTTGATAATTCTTTCACTTTTCTAATAAACTTAATATCCAATCAACTTAACTTAAATATTCGTCAATCAACTAACAATAGTCAGGATTAACCTCGTTCAACACTGTTCTTAACTAAAATAAGCTTTCTCTTAGCTAAAAATTGTCAAAGGAAACTTTCCAACACCGATCATAACTAACTTTATTCATCGTCACTCAACTGAAAACAGTCATGATCATCATTTTTTAACTAAAAGTATTCATCAATCGACTGAAAATAGCCAAGTGCAGCTTTTTTTCTTGTCGCCTTTAACTGAAATTATTCGCCAATCAACTAAAAATAGTCAAATGTAACTTCTTTGTTTTAACATATAAGTTCGTTTTTTTATCTGAGTAATAATATAAGTATAGTAGTAGAGAATCGGATCTACTACGACTTGAGACTGAGAAAAAGAAAAAAAGAGAGAAAATTAGCGACAGCAGGAGAGGGAGAGAGAGGGAGGGAGGGAGGGAGAGGTAGAAAGAGGGGGAGGGAGGGAGAGGGAGAGGGAGGGAGGGAGAGGGAGAGAGAGAAGAAGGGAGAGAGAGAAGAAGGGAGAGAGAGAGAGAGAGAGAGAGAGAGAGAGAGAGAGAGAGAGAGAGAGAGAGAGAGAGAGAGAGAGAGAGAGAGAGAGAGAGAGAGAGAGAGAGAGAGAGAGAAAAGCATCACACTATAATATATATATATAAAATATACCCTCAGCTTCCTCTTCCTGCCTCAACAAGGAGATTATGCAAATCATCTTCAGAGAGAAGACTGGCTTGTCGATAATCTTTTAATGAGTCGAAGTGAAGCATACAGGGAGGAAAAAGAGAGAGGGAGAGAGGGGAGAGAGAGAGAGAGAGAGAGAGAGAGGAGGGAAAGAGAAAGAGCAAGAGAGATGGAGGAAGACAGAAAGAAAAGGGAGAGAGGGAGGGAAAGAGAAAGAGGAAGAGAGATGGAGGAAGATAGAGAGAAAGGGAGAGAGAAGGAGGAAGAGAAACAAAGTAAAAGAAGGACGGAATGTTAAGTGGGAAGGTTAAGTGGTATGGTAGATTTGGGTAAAAATATACAAAGAGGAAAAACAAAACTAGATCTGAAAGGTTAGGTTAAAGACAAGGCATAAGGATAACATATATCCAACACAACAAATTACATCTGAAAGGTTAGGTTAAAGGTCAAATATGGCTATTTCACCAGTAAATAGACCGAAAATTGTGAAGAGACCATTTGAAGACTGATTTTCTTCATAGACCATTTTCAGACCTAAATTATTCAGCATCCATGTAAAGACCAAAATATAACAGAAATCATTAAAAGACCTAATTAATCAGAGTCCAGTTGATGACTGAAATTCGTCAGAGTTCATTGTTTAAGATCAAAATTAGTCTAGCGCCAGCTGATAACCAAATAATGGTCTGAATCCAGTTTTCTTCTTCTGCCCGAAAAATATTCAGAGACCAGTTGAAAAACCGAAATATGACAGAAATCATTTTACACCAAATAATTTCAAAGACCATACAAGACCAAAAAAAAAAATCAGAATCCAGTTGAAAGACTAATTTTAGAGTCCACTGAAAGGCCGAAATAATTTCAGAGATCCATTTATAAACCAAAAATATTGTCAGAGACCATTTCAGACTAAAAAAATATGACCAGATGAAGTCCAGTTGTAGACCGAACTGAGACAGAGTTCAGCTCTAAGACCGAAAATTAATCAGAGTCCAGTAAAGACTAAAGTATGAACAAGAAACCATTTAAAGACCGAAATTTTATCAGAGACCGCATTTATAAGTATTGTTTTATTTCAGACATAGTACAATAAATCAAAAACAATTACCGAACTCTAGCTACATGTTCCCGCCTTAGTCCCCTGTCAAAGATTCATTACTAACCATCCAATCTTCCTGAAATTTAACAAACCTGTATTTCAGAAATAGTCAAATCAAATCAAAGCAGTTACTGAGGTCCAGCTCCTGTCCCCGCTTAAACCCCCTCTCGTACCTTAGTTAATACCTGAACAATGTCTCTGAAATTTAACACCACTGTATTTCAGACATAGTCAAAACACAAAATAAAGCACACAGTTTGTCTCCGTGGTGTAGTGGAAAGACACTCGCCTGGCGTTCCGCGAGCGCTTTGTCATGGGTTTCGTATCCTGGCCGGGGAGGATTTACTGGGGCGCAAATCCTTAACTGTTAGCCTCTGTTTAAACTTCACAGTAAAATGTGTACTTGGTTGTAAAAAACGATTGTTAGCGGCGGGGATCGTATTCCAGGGACCTGCCCGAAACGCTACGCGTACTAGTGGCTGTACAAGAAGTTAACAACTCTTGTACGATATCTCAAATAATAATAATAATAATAATAATAATAATAATAATAATAATAATAATAATGTTAGAGTTAATTGCATTCCAGCTCATATCCCCCGCTTTAATTTTCTCTCGTATCGTCTTTAGTTAACAGAAGACCAATTTCCCTGAGATTTAAAACATTTGTTTTACAGACATAGTAAAATAGATCCAAACAATTATCGAGCTCCAAGCTCCTGTCCCCACCTTAGTTCCTTTGCATAACTTCTTTAGTAACAGACCAATTCCCTGAAATTTAAACCCGCTGTATTTATCAGACACAGTGAAATAGATCCAAGTATTTATTAAGCTCCAACTCCCGTCCCCCACCTTTTTTTACTTAAGTTCATCAAGTTGCTCGTAAGTTGTATTTATTATGTTTGACGTAATTGTTCTTAAATACCCCCCTTTAACCTAACCTCTTTTTTATCTTAATATATTTATTGGGTTTTATATAATCTGTTCTTATTC
>WNGS01000956.1:13432-36555 GCA_020271785.1 Procambarus virginalis | reverse complement strand
ACCTGAAGACATATATGGTGAATACTGTTTCACCAATTGGGGTTTACAGTTACATGTTTTATTAGTAAATTTATTTTGCACACCTCTACAATAAATGAGACCAGTTGGTCGTAACTCAGGGTGCAAGATAAAACAGGAATTAATTCCATGGCCTTTTTTCTTACAATGGGAACAGGACTTACAGTGGACACACCTGTAGAAACAACTGTAGGTTTAGAATTAACCTTATTAATATTTGACATTCCTGACAATGAAGTAGCAGGATTAGGTTTTGTAAGAAAAGAGCTCATGGGAGTAACTGGAGCACTAGGACTGGAGGGATTCTGATAAGGAGTTCTGTGAGCATTATGATTTACTTTACGATTAAACTTAGGTGAAGTGGCCGTAAAATGGGCCTTAGTCAACAAACTCATGCTCATCAGCGAGCTTTGACAGCTCATAAATGTCTGTTACATTCTTTTGTTCTGCCATATAAGTAGATAATTTGTCTGGGAGACAAGACAAAACTTCATCCATGATAAGAAGATTCTTTAAAGCATCAAAATCTGTTACTGAAAGTGACTTTAACCATCTGTTGCAATAGTTCGTCTTTTGACGAGTAAAATCAGCTATTGTCTGATCACTTAACCTCCTTAAGTTTCTAAATTTTTGCCTGTGTGCCTCTGGATTTAATTGATAAGCATTTAAGATGCTTTTCTTTACAAATTCATAATCAAAACTATGAGAGTCAGGTAGGGATGTAAAAACCTCCTGACCACGCCCCTTAAATTGAGACTGCATAATTGCTACCATTGATCCCTTGGCCAGTTCATACTGATGGCAATCTATTAAAATGTGCAAAGAAAACCTCAGGATCCTCCTCATTAAACTTGGGTAATTCTATACATTTACTCATCCTTATGGGATTATTATCATTATTAATTGAAACATTACTTGATTTCCATGTCCAGCTGCCAAACGCTGGGTTTCAAGCCTATAGTTAGTGTCAGCCATTTGTTGTTGAATCTCTAATTGCTCCTTCTTGGTTGCTTCTAGTTGCAAACTCCATTAAAACTCTCTGGTTTTGTGCCGCAAGTTCTAAACGCCTAGTCTCAAGCTCCCTCTGCTGAGCAGCCTCTAATAATTTTTGTTGCTTTTGAGCCTCAATCTCTATTTGACGAGCTTCTAACTCAAGACGCTTTAACGCCATCTGATCACTCGACTCCTCTCGTAACACTTCCAGAATTTCTTCCTCTAAATCTCCGTTTCAACAAAATGCGTCACAATGACTTTCAGAATTTGTGCTTTAACCATTCTGTTGTTGGCGGTCAAATCCAATCGATTTGCCATGTCTACTAACTCAGACTTTTTTAGGTTTTTAAGTCCCTCAAAGTTTGGTTGAGCAACAACAACAACACTGGTCCTCCATCGTGACTAACTTGGCACTTGATTCACAATAATAATAATATAAACACACTGGCACTGCACTTCACTTCATTGTAAAATTTTCACCACACTGAAAATTCGCTAGGCCTCACTGCACAAACAAAGTTATAGGATGACTTACTTCAAAATCGTGAAACGTTGTTACTTGACACACAGGAAGGCTTGCATGGCACATGGAATAGTTAATAGTAGAAAACACACAAGACACTGGTACCTAGGAAGGCAAGGTTAGATTAGCACAGTTAAGTTTAAGTGGGAAAAATATTTCCCGGCACAGGCCCCCATATCTCTATGTTACCTATCGTTTGTTAAGGCTCGTAACCACCAACCTGAAATAACTAGTCTAGGGTAATCATGAGGTTGTATAGTGGTTACCAGTATAACTCCATGACACGTACAGAGAAAGTAAAATATTTCTTAGGAAAGAAGAAATATGCATAAGTTATAAAAATATTATATTTCAACATATATACTTAATGATTCACTTATTACAAATAACAAATAAGAATGTTTCTCCCAGAACAAAATACTACTAAAAGCTAGAACACAAGGACACAGACTTAGCCTCCATGTTACGTCCCCAAGCGCCAGCCAGCACTGAACTGCGCGTGGCTACCCAACCACAAGTCCTCTCCCCCTCCGCTCAACAGGATGAGGGTTAGAAAACCATAACTTTTTAATAAATGAGACTAAATCAAACACCACTGGTTCTCAATTACATGTAGATAAAAATTAACATAATAGGTATTCCCAAAATTAATAAGTACAATGCTAACTGCGTAATTACTGTATAAACGTAATTTATAAATATAAATATTGTGACACCTGGAACACTAAACTGAACAGGTCCAGCAAACTCTCGTTCCCGAATCGAACAGGTCAAATACATGTGAGGAGACGCCACCGCTCCTGTACCCCTTGACATTGCCAACTCCACGATGATATAATACATATACACATATACAGTTAATATCACGAAAGTTTATATAAATTTATTACGTAGCCAGCTATGGGTACGTAACAGACCGTGCTGTAGACAGTGGGGTGGACCATGTTGTAGACAGTGGGATGGACCTTGCTGTAGACAGTGGGGTGGACCTTGCTGCAGACAGTGGGATGGACCTTGTTGTAGACAGATTGATAAAGATTAGCCATCCAAGAGGTGGCACGGGCATGAATAGCCCGTAACAATTGTAGACAGGGGATACAGTGGGATGGACCTTGCTGCAGACAGTGGGATGGACCTTGTTGTAGACAGTTGGATGGACCTTGCTGTAGACAGTGGGATGGACCGTGCTGTAGACATTGGGATGGACCTTGCTGTAGACAGTGGGATGGACCTTGCTGTAGACAGTGGGATGGACCTTGCTGTAGACAGTGGGGTGGACCTTGCTGTAGACAGTGGGATGGACCTTGCTGTAGACAGTGGGATGGACCTTGCTATAGACAGTGAGGTGGACCTTGCTATAGACAGTGGATGGACCTTGCTATAGACAGTGAGGTGGACCTTGCTATAGGCAGTGGGATGGACCTTGCTATAGGCAGTGGGGGTGGACCTTGCTATAGGCAGTGGGATGGACCTTGCTATAGGCAGTGGGGATGGACCTTGCTGCAGACAGTGGGGTGGACCGTGCTGTAGACAGGGGGTGTGGACCGTGCTGTAGACAGGGGGTGTGGACCGTGCTGTAGACAGTGAGGTGGACCTTGCTGTAGACAGTGGGTGTGGACCGTGCTGTAGACAGGGGGTGTGGACCGTGCTGTAGACAGTGAGGTGGACCTTGCTGTAGACAGTGGGTGTGGACCGTGCTGTAGACAGGGGGTGTGGACCGTGCTATATACAGTGAGGTGGACCTTGCCGTAGCGACATACAAGCGTGGATGCATCTAGGGTGATGGAGAGAGTGAAAACATTATATCTCCCTGTTTACTGGGGTCTTTACGTACGGCGCGTGGTGTCTCGGCACTTACTTCCTCTATAATTAGCTTGAGTCATATTTTCCCCGTAACATAACTTTTACATTCCCATAAATTTCTCACAATATCGCGAGAAAATCCGTCAGAAAACATGTGTATCATTCAATAAAATCTTGGTAGATCATATACTAAACAGTCCCCTGTTTGAAATCATCATGGTTAACTAACTAATTTTATATAATTACTTCTTCGAGCTTCACCAATTTATTAAGCATGTACCTCAAACATATCCTGACTTACTTGATCCTGAATCCCAACCCCCGTTAAGAGTTTAATTACTTGCTTAGTGTTGCCATATATTATTTTTCCGCAGTGATAACTGAATGTTGTCACTAGTTTTCATAGCTGTGTCATGTACTCAGTGTTTTCCTAGTATCATCAAAGTGCATGCAAATTGTGACATGATATTTAGCCTTTATAATTAGGGGGAGACATAAACACAGTAAAGTTTTTGAACTTGCATCACAAAATATAAATATATGTATGCAGTAATTAATATATAGCTTTCTCAGCTTCCATCACGAGACAACAACATCATCTACCTCTCCGCATGATACTTCAATTAGTTTCATCATCCGAATCGTAGATAGTTATCGTGATGGCAGGTGGAGGTACCACTCAGCTGGAGCTCTGTGTGCAAAGACCTTGTGTGTGGGACGATGAGCCGGTCCATCTTTTCCAGGGGCATATCGTCAAGAATAAAACTCCACGTGGAGCCGGTTTCTGTGCTAATTTACTCCATTCTGGTAAATATTTAGCCTCCCAACAGTCACAGTTGTAACTCCTAAAATACTGTCCACAAGCCATACTGACCCCGTATGGGAAAATTACTCATTTGAATTTTTCTCTCCTCATAAGAATGAGCTCAAAATCTTTCAACAGAGCTCTTGCAAACCCTTTTCGTCTCTGGTAATCCGTATCTTGTTTGATTCCTCGGAAAAGTGTTTAACCTCATGAATCGTATCCCGTTTGCTTGTATGGGAGTTATTAACTCGATCAGATGAGGTAGAAACGGATCTTCATCCATCCTGTTGTTGAATTCAGGTTCTTCTCCATCAGCTATCTTGCCAGGATCATCATGGTCTAGTCTTACTGCCCGAGTCTTGCCAGGATCATCATGGTCTAGTCTTATTGCCCGAGTCTTGCCAGGATCATCATGGTCTCGTCTTACTGCCAGAGTTTTGTATGGAAGGTTTCATGAAAATAAGAAGATGGGGACTCAATGCTTCCACCAAGTCACTCATCTACCTACACACTCGTTACATCCATGTCGTAGAGATTGCAATTATGGTTGGTGAAGATGGATAGGACGGCTAAGTCTCCGTTGAGGCTAGGAAGCTCCACAGTAGAAGTGTGGAAGTCGAGGGTGGAAGTGAGGGGGAGTCGAGGGTGGAAGTGAGGGGGGAGTCGAGGGTGGAAAGTCACAATGTTTTAAGTTCTAATACCTGTTTTCCATATTGAGATATATGTTCACTCTTAGACTTCATCTCTGCCTACATATGTGCGACCGATTCCCCATGAAAATATAACTTGAGAAAATTCCGACTGTCTTGATAAAGGCCATTAAATCTTCAATGCACACAGGACAGTGGGTGGATGTGTAGGATGACCAACACCACCAACACAACACACAGGACAGTGGGTGGAGGTGTAGGATGACCAACACCACCAACACAACACACAGGACAGTGGGTGGAGGTGTAGGGTGACCAACACCACCAACACAACACACAGAACAGTGAGTGGAGGTGTAGGGTGATCAACACCCCAACACAACACACAGGACAGTGGGTGGATGTGTAGGGTGACCAACACATCCTACATAATAGAACACAGAATTGCAGCAGCTGTGCATATTAAGCATACTTTATTATTGCAGGTGCAAGGGGCGTTCTACGTGCTATGTGTTGGTATTATTTTGGCCACCACCTCACTACTGACAGAGCTGCTGCTTCACACCTGCGTAACCTCAGCTGCACATTCGTATAGGTTCTCCAATTGTAACTAGACCCTCTGGGTGTCTGGAAGGGACCAGAAGACCCCTGGGTGTATGGAAGGGACCAGAAGACCCCTGGGTGTGTGGAAGGGACCAGAAGACCCCTGGGTGTATGGAAGGGACCAGAAGACCCCTGGGTGTGTGGAAGGGACCAGAAGACCCATGGGTGTATGGAAGGGACCAGAAGACCCCTGGGTGTATGGAAGGGACCAGAAGACCCCTGGGTGTGTGGAAGGGACCAGAAGACCCATGGGTGTATGGAAGGGACCAGAAGACCCCTGGGTGTATGGAAGGGACCAGAAGACCCCTGGGTGTGTGGAAGGGACCAGAAGACCCCTGGGTGTATGGAAGGGACCAGAAGACCCCTGGGTGTGTGGAAGGGACCAGAAGACCCATGGGTGTATGGAAGGGACCAGAAGACCCCTGGGTGTCTGGAAGGGACCAGAAGACCCCTGGGTGTATGGAAGGGACCAGAAGACCCCTGGGTGTATGGAAGGGACCAGAAGACCCATGGGTGTATGGAAGGGACCAGAAGACCCCTGGGTGTATGGAAGGGACCAGAAGACCCATGGGTGTATGGAAGGGACCAGAAGACCCCTGGGTGTATGGAAGGGACCAGAAGACCCCTGGGTGTGTGGAAGGGACCAGAAGACCCCTGGGTGTATGGAAGGGACCAGAAGACCCCTGGGTGCGTGGAAGGGACCAGAAGACCCCAGGGTGTGTGGAAGGGACCAGAAAACCCCAGGGTGCGTGGAAGGGACCAGATGACTCATCATCAGTATGGCTCCACAATGTTCTTGTTGATTCATTTATTGCCACGCTATATATCAGGATCGCTCACACTTGTATTCATTATCATAAAATTCAACCTTTATGATGATTTTTATCTCTATTTTTCCTTAAATAAGGTAGAAGGCGACATTCAATAAATTTCGACTTGATTTCTGCTCTTGCTCTCCATAATTACACTTTGATGAGTTTTCGGAACAGAAAAATAATTTACAAGAAATGTGACTAGAGATCTGGTTTTGTGTGTGTGTGTTTTATTATCCTTCAGCTCTACAGATTTTGTTGGTAAGAGACAAATATATTACGCTAATTTAAATTTCGAGTGTTCGTTATTTCATTAAAAAGTTTTATTGTGAATACTAGGGGAGAGGGGAGGGCTGTCGGGAGTTGTGTGCATGCTGGTGTCACAACTTCCCAGAACTTTTTGGCATTTGGTTGTTGAGTGATTATAGCACATTTTCTATCAATCACATTTACTAGGGAAAACTCGTGCCTATATATATATATATATATATATATATATATATATATATATATATATATATATATATATATATATATATATATATATATATATATATATATATATATATATATATATATATACCACAATCGAATGAGAGAATCTAACCCGGGCCGGGTTCGGTTCTCTCATCGAGGAAGTGTTCTGTTTGTTAAATATAACTTGCGCATTCATGCAAGTGTGTGGTATAAATAGGCACGAGTTTTCCTTAGTAAATATGATTAATAGAAAGTGTGTGTCTGATCTGTAAACATCATCTGGCGTCACTGAGGACTTGGGTTTCGCAGAAAAGCTGCCCGATTCCCAGTCCTTTTAATGATGTGATGGTAGTCAATTGGTTAGCACACTGGCTAGCCACCTCACTGGCCCCGCCCCAGGTTCAATTCTTTCATAGGGGAAGTGTTCTGTTTGTAATATATATTGTATATATATATGTATATATATATATATAACATATATATTATATAAATATATTATAAGCCCTGATGCTAAGAAAATAGTTAGAGGGATAGAAGCCCTAAATCAGAAGATAGTAAATACAGAATATGCGGTCATATTCAATGAAACATGTTTAAAAGAAAACCTGCTGCCAGTATACACCAATATATATATATATATATATATATATATATATATATATATATATATATATATATATATATGCAAACAAGCCTGAATGGTCCCCAGGACTAGATACAACTGAAAACTCACACCCCAGAAGTGACTCGAACCCATACTCCCAGGAGCAACGCAACTGGTATGTACAGGGATGCCTTAAACCACTTGACCATCACGACCGGACATAAGGAAGTGATAGCCGAGGCTAAATGAACCACTTCCCCGCCGGCACCTGGATGGTTATCTTGGGCATAGCATTTTATCAAATCACCTCATTTCTTGGGGCAACACGTGAGGAACACAAATGCAAACAAGCCTGAATGGTCCCCAGGACTAGATACAACTGAAAACTCACACCCCAGAAGTGACTCGAACCCATACTCCCAGGAGCAACGCAACTGGTATGTACAGGGATGCCTTAAACCACTTGACCATCACGACCGGACATAAGGAAGTGATAGCCGAGGCTATATGAACCACTTCCCCGCCGGCACCTGGATGGTTATCTTGGGCATAGCATTTTATCATATCACCTCATTTCTTGGGGCAACACATGAGGAACACAAATGCAAACATGCCTGAATGGTCCCCAGGACTAGATACAACTGAAAACTCACACCCCAGAAGTGACTCGAACCCATACTCCCAGGAGCAACGCAACTTGTATGTACAGGGATGCCTTAAACCACTTGACCATCACGACCAGACATAAGGAAGTGATAGCCGAGGCTATATGAACCACTTCCCCGCCAGCACCTGGATGGTTATCTTGGGCATAGCATTTATCAAATCACCTCATTTCTTGGGTTTCATTTCATTTCTTTCTATGTGGTTTAAGGCATCCCTGTACATACCAGTTGCGTTGCTCCTGGGAGTATGGGTTCGAGTCACTTCTGGGGTGTGAGTTTTCAGTTGTATCTAGTCCTGGGGACCATTCAGGCTTCTTTGCATTGTGTTCCTCACGTGTTGCCCCAAGAAATGAGGTGATTTGATAAAATGCTATGCCAAAGATAACNTTCGGTCTATTTACTGGTGAAATAGCCATAAATGGGTATAAAAACTGAAAGTCATGGCTAAGATGTCTATTTTCCTTAACAAAACTTCTAAGAACATATTATCTGAAAATAGTCTTTTTGAATAATTTCGGCCTTACACTCTTAAATATACTTCTATGAACATATGAACTCTGAAATATTTTCCTAAACTGATCTCTGAAATTTGTTGAATTTCCCCCATAAAAATTCTTTAAGAACGTATGAGTGATTTTTTGTCTGAATTTTCCCCATAAGAAACCTTTAATAAAATATTAAACACTCGAACGTTGGGCTGTAGAGCGCTCCACTATCCCTAGTGGTTTTGGACGTCCAGGGGAGCGTGCGATAATACTAAAAAGTGTATACTCTTTTCAACTTTGTCACCCTAATTCTTGTCCTAGGTTTTTCAATTTGGTATCAATGTGTTCGCAATAGAATTCTCTAGAGGAGTAAATGCATATAAACTCCAAAAACCCGTCTTACCACCCGCAGCAAACAGAAAAAGTGAGAGCGTGTTACCCGGGAGCGCTCCAGAGCGATAAAATGTGTACACTCTTTTCACTTTGGTCACCTCAATTCTCGTCCTAGGTTTTTCATTTTGATATCAATGTGTTCGCAATAGAATTCCCAACAGGAATATATGCATATAATGCCCAAAACCGTGGCGCGCTCCACCCGCCGACGTGATGAAAGCAGGCCTCGGTTACCTGAGGAGAGCAGGGAGGCAAGCAGGGCCTTCCATTAGAGAGCACGGTAATACTGAAAAGTGTATACTCTTTTAAACTTTGTCATCTCAGTTCTCGTCCTAGGATTTTCAATTTAATATCAATGTGTTCGCAATAGAATTCACTACGCGATTAAATGCATATGAAGTCCGAAAGCCCGGCGGACCACCTGCACAAAACAGAGAAAGTGAGAGCGTGTTATCCGGGAGCACTAAAGAGCAATGAAATGTGAACTATCTTTTCACTTTGGTCATCGCAATTCTCGCCCTAGATCTTTCATTTTGGTACCATTGTGTTCACAATAGAATTCCCTACAGGAGTATATGCATATATAAAGTCCAAAAGCCCGGCGTGTTAACAGCAGCAAAAAGAGAAAGTGACAGCGCATTACCCCCATGAGCGCTTATCAAAAGCAATAAAATATGTTTACTCTTTTCAACTTTGTTACCTTAGTTCTCGTCCTAGGTGTTTCATTTTCGTATCAATGTATTCGCAATGAAATTCCCTACAGGAGCATATGCATATACTGTCCAAAACCGCGGCGCGCCTCTCCCGCAGCCAAGCCGAAAGCAGGCCAAATTTTTCACGCCATACTTTGTCATTAGTGGAGGATAGTGTTTTTAAGAACTCGGCGGTGCCATTCATAGAAAATATCTGTTTATGACCTTAGAGTTCATTTTCAGTAAGACGGGAGCGGACTTTGCCCCTGAATTATTCTATAACAATTTCTTAACAAACTCCTATGAACTCTGAAATGATTTTTGGTCTGAATTTTCCCCATAAGAATCCTTTAACTCTAAATCGGAAACTGGGAAATTTGTCAGGAAACCCCACAACCTAAACATGACTTTTCAATATTTACCTGGAAACCCTAAAGTCGATTTTTCCAAAAAAACAAAAATCGTGTTTAGACTGTCATCCTTACTACTGGTATGCGTGTGTGTGTTCTTACTAAAAGTGTAATTCAGGTAGTTAACCTGTCATAGTCACCTGTGCTTCCCACACTAAACTCCTCTGGCCAGTTCGATCTTTTATTTAAATACTCGCAGTTATTTCCATGTAATTCCGCGTTTAAAATGGGTATAGATCGATAGTTTAATTCGCCTTTAAATATCCCAAAAGTCATGGATTGTTTCTACTTATTTTATTAGTCTTTCATCACTCCTAGCCCACACTAATCCTAGTTCCTTCTTGTGCATTCTTAGAAGATAGGCTAAATAAGCAAGCAGGAAAATAAGTCGTTTCCCATTCTTTCCTTTCATCATCATCATCACCCCCCCCCCCACAATTACTTCCTACCCCGCAAATACCTCCAACCACATGAGGTATTTTTTCTTGCTTATAAAATTATGGCATTGAGTTCAGTGTAAAATGCGATTTATACATAATTTGAAACGCCATGTAGACAGCTGTAGACAGTGGGGTGGACCGTGCTGTAGACAGTGGGGTGGACCGTGCTGTAGACAGTGGGGTGGACCTTGCTGTAGACAGTGGGGTGGACCTTGCTGTAGACAGTGGGGTGGACCTTGCTGCAGACAGTGGGGTGGACCTTGCTGTAGACAGTGGGGTGGACCTTGCTGTAGACAGTGGGGTGGACCGTGCTGTAGACAGTGGGGTGGACCGTGCTGTAGACAGTGGGGTGGACCTTGCTGTAGACAGTGGGGTGGACCTTGCTGTAGACAGTGGGGTGGACCGTGCTGTAGACAGTGGGGTGGACCTTGCTGTAGACAGTGGGGTGGACCTTGCTGTAGACAGCGGGGTGGACCGTGCTGTAGACAGTGGGGTGGACCTTGCTGTAGACAGTGGGGTGGACCGTGCTGTAGACAGTGGGGTGCACCATGTTGTAGACAGTGGGGGTGGACCTTGCTGTAGACAGTGGGGTGGACCTTGCTGTAGACAGTGGGGGGGACCATGCTGTAGACAGTGGGGTGGACCATGCTGTAGACAGCGGGGTGGACCGTGCTGTAGACAGTGGGGTGGACCATGCTGTAGACAGTGGGGGGGACCATGCTGTAGACAGTGGGGTGGACCATGCTGTAGACAGCGGGGTGGACCATGCTGTAGACAGTGGGGTGGACCATGCTGTAGACAGTGGGGTGGACCGTGCTGTAGACAGTGGGGTGGACCATGCTGTAGACAGTGGGGTGGACCATGCTGTAGACAGCGGGGTGGACCGTGCTGTAGACAGTGGGGTGGACCATGCTGTAGACAGCGGGGTGGACCATGCTGTAGACAGTGGGGTGGACCATGCTGTAGACAGTGGGGTGGACCGTGCTGTAGACAGTGGGGTGGACCATGCTGTAGACAGTGGGGTGGACCATGCTGTAGACAGTGGGGTGGACCTTGCTGTAGACAGCGGGGTGGACCATGCTGTAGACAGTGGGGTGGACCATGCTGTAGACAGCGGGGTGGACCGTGCTGTAGACAGTGGGGTGGACCATGCTGTAGACAGTGGGGTGGACCGTGCTGTAGACAGTGGGGTGGACCATGCTGTAGACAGCGGGGTGGACCATGCTGTAGACAGTGGGGTGGACCATGCTGTAGACAGTGGGGTGGACCTTGCTGTAGACAGTGGGGTGGACCGTGCTGTAGACAGCGGGGTGGACCGTGCTGTAGACAGTGGGGTGGACCTTGCTGTAGACAGTGGGGTGGACCGTGCTGTAGACAGCGGGGTGGACCATGCTGTAGACAGTGGGGTGGACCTTGCTGTAGACAGTGGGGTGGACCTTGCTGTAGACAGCGGGGTGGACCGTGCTGTAGACAGTGGGGTGGACCTTGCTGTAGACAGTGGGGTGGACCTTGCTGTAGACAGCGGGGTGGACCGTGCTGTAGACAGTGGGGTGGACCTTGCTGTAGACAGTGGGGTGGACCTTGCTGTAGACAGCGGGGTGGACCTTGCTGTAGACAGTGGGGTGGACCTTGCTGTAGACAGTGGAGTGGACCTTGCTGTAGACAGTGGGGTGGACCTTGCTGTAGACAATGGGATGGACCTTGCTGTAGACAGTGGGGTGGACCTTGTTGTAGACAGTGGGGTGGACCTTGCTGTAGACAGTGGGATGGACCTTGCTGTAGACAGTGGGGTGGACCATGCTGTAGACAGTGGAGTGGACCTTGCTGTTGACAGTCGGGTGGACCAAGCTGTAGACAGTGGGGTGGACCATGCTGTAGACAGTGGGGTGGACAATGCTGTAGACAGTGGGGGTGGACCTTGCTGTAGACAGTGGGGTGGACCGTGCTGTAGACAGTGGAGTGGACCTTGCTGTAGACAGTGGGGTGGACCTTGCTGTAGACAGTGGGGGTGGACCTTGTGTAGACAGTGGGGGTGGACCATGCTGTAGACAGTGGGATGGACCTTGCTGTAGACAGTGGGGTGGACCTTGCTGTAGACAGTGGGGTGGACCATGCTGTAGACAGTGGGATGGACCATGCTGTAGACAGTGGGGTGGACCTTGCTGTAGACAGTGGGGTGGACCTTGCTGTAGACAGTGGGATGGACCATGCTGTAGACAGTGGGGTGGACCTTGCTGTAGACAGTGGGGTGGACCTTGCTGTAGACAGTGGGGGTGGACCTTGCTGTAGACAGAGGGATGGACCTTGCTGTAGACAGTGGGATGGACCGTGCTGTAGACAGTGGGGGTGGACCTTGCTGTAGACAGTGGAATGGAACTTGCTGTAGACAGTGGGATGGACCGTGCTGTAGACAGTGGGGTGGACCTTGCTGTAGACAGTGGGATGGACCTTGCTCTAGACAGTGTGGGTGGACCATGCTGTAGACAGTGAGATGGACCTTGCTGTAGACAGTGGGGGTGGACCATGCTGTAGACAGTGGGATGGACCTTGCTGTAGACAGTGGGGGTGGACCATGCTGTAGACAGTGGGGTGGACCTTGCTGTAGACAGTGGGGTGGACCGTGCTGTAGACAGTGGGGTGGACCATGCTGTAGACAGTGGGGTGGACCTTGCTGTAGACAGTGGGGTGGACCGTGCTGTAGACAGTGGGGTGGACCTTGCTGTAGACAGTGGGATGGACCTTGCTGTAGACAGTGGGGTGGACCATGCTGTAGACAGTGGGATGGACCTTGCTGTAGACAGTGGGGGTGGACCTTGCTGTAGACAGTGGGGTGGACCTTGCTGTAGACAGTGGGGTGGACCTTGCTGTAGACAGTGGGATGGACCGTGCTGTAGACAGTGGGATGGACCTTGCTGTAGACAGTGGGGTGGACCTTGCTGTAGACAGTGGGGTGGACCTTGCTGTAGACAGTGGGATGGACCTTGCTGTAGAGAGTGGGGTGGACCTTGCTGTAGACAGTGGGGTGGACCTTGCTGTAGACAGTGGGGTGGAACTTGCTGTTGACAGTGGGGTGGACCATGCTGTTGACAGTGGGGTGGACCTTGCTGTAGACAGTGGGATGGACCGTGCTGTAGACAGTGGGATGGACCTTGCTGTAGACAGTGGGATGGACCTTGTTGTAGACAGTGGGGTGGACCTTGCTGTAGACAGTGGGATGGACCTTGCTGTAGACAGTGGGGTGGACCTTGCTGTAGACAGTGGGGTGGACCTTGCTGTAGACAGTGGGGTGGACCTTGCTGTTGACAGTGGGGTGGACCATGCTGTTGACAGTGGGGTGGACCTTGCTGTTGACAGTGGGGTGGACCTTGCTGTTGACAGTGGGGTGGACGTTGCTGTTGACAGTGGGATGGACCGTGTTGTAGACAGTGGGATGGACCGTGTTGCAGACAGTGGGATGGACCGTGTTGTAGACAGTGGGGTGGACCGTGTTGTTGACAGTGGGATGGACCGTGTTGTATACAGTGGGATGGACCGTGTTGTAGACAGTGGGGTGGACCATGCCGTAGACAGTGGGATGGACCTTGCTGTAGACAGTGGGGGTGGACCTTGCTGTAAACGGTGGGGTGGACCTTGCTGTAGACAGTGGGGTGGACCGTGTTGTAGACAGTGGGGTGGACCCTGCTGTAGACAGTGGGGTGGACCGTGTTACCTATCGTTTGTTAAGGCTCGTAACCACCAACCTGAAATCAACCAGTCTAGGGTAATCAAGAGGTTGTATAAGCTGGTTACCAGTATAACTCCATGACACGTACAGAGAAAGTAAAATATTTCTTAGGAAAGAAGAAATATGCATAAGTTATAAAAATATTATATTTCAACATATATACTCAATGATTCACTTATTACAAATAACAAATAAGAATGTCTCTCCCAGATCAAATAACTACTAAAAGCTAGAACACAAAGGACACAGACTTAGCCTCCATGTTACGTCCCCAAGCGCCAGCCAGCAACTGAACTGCGCGTGGCTACCCAACCCACAAGTCCTCTCCCCCCTCCGCTCAACAGGATGAGGGTTAGAAAACCATAACTTTTTAATAAATGAGACTAAATCAACCACCACTGGTTCTCAAATTACATGTAGAATAAAAATTAACATAATAGGTATTTCCCAAAATTAATAAGTACAATGCTAACTGCGTAATTACTGTATACACGTAATTTATGAATATAAATATTGTGACACCTGGAACACTAAACTGAACAGGTCCAGCAAACTCTCGTTCCCGAATCAAACAGGTCAAATACATGTGAGGAGACGCCACCGCTCCTGTACCCCTTGACATTGCCAACTCCCACGATGATTATAATACATATACACATGTACAGTTAATATCACGAAAGTTTATATAAATTTATTACGTAGCCAGCTATGGGTACGTAACACTTCCACCTCCAAGAAAAAAAATGCAATGGATTGAAGATCAATGGCATTTTTTCTGAAAGTAGAATGTATGACACTTGATTTATGGTATTAATTTCACCAACATGTACAAGCAATAAGGATACATTTCTGAACAGAATGAAACACTTCCAATATTTCTTACATGAAACTCAGAAAGTTCTACTTATGTTTCACTGGAGTATGCAAATTTATCTCTCCAGGGTACTATCTCATTTATTTCACTTTGTTTCAGATCATACTTCACACACCTATCATCAACATTATCATCATTAGCATGAATAGAATTGTCAATAAAGGTAACTGTTTTCACACAGACATCACTGCAATTATTTTCTACATCTGCTTCTACTATTTCTCCGAGATCAGTCCCATATTTCCATATGATCCATTTTCTAGATGGTGGAATTTTCCAAGACAGACTCCATTTTCCATGACTCTGACTGGATGTAGTGTTGGGACTTCTCCTGGGTATGCTCTGACAAAAGCATCTGCTCCTCATCACTCTTGATCCTCTGTGGAACACATACTCTCGCCCAATGGATACTAAAATTAGAGAAATTAGCATTAAACTTCACAATTATGTATAATATTTCCCCATTCATAGAACCTTCAGCAACACAACACACCAACTTAGCAAACCTTTGGCCTTGAAACCAAGAAATACAACCAAAGATAAGTGCAAAGACTACCTTGCACAGGCATATGCCTAGGCACCATATCTCAATCATGACTCTGAAAACAAGTTCACAATTGCTGAGGGTGAACTTGAACACAACACACACTTTCATCAACCGTCTAGTCTTCCAAAAGACTAACAAGAACATGCCGAAAACTTGACAACCCTCACCATCACTTCCCAAGTGATTTACGTCTGATGACAAACAATCAACCAAGAGGTTTAAGGGTCTTAACATCTTGAAGACGCACAGCAGATTACCTGGGAAACACCCAAGGACAATCTGTAACCCTTCACAGTTATTAACACAATCTAGGATAACCTTATCCCCCAACTTGAAATACACACCTGGAGCCTCAAACACCTGCTCCCAAGTATGATTAAATCCTTCACCACCAATATGACTCTGATCAACACCAAGATGACTCTGAAAGTCAACACCAATATGACTCTGAAAGTCAACACCAAGATGACTCTGAAAGTCAACACCAATATGACTCTGAAAGTCAACACCACACTTGAGTGGAACATACACGTTGTTCACTACTCTTGCATCAATATAAACTGGATCTGAATATAGAGACACTGCTCTAGTATAACTCACCACTTCCTCAGAACAACCGGATGCACAACCTACTTGAGTAAACTCTCTCTGCTCAACCACAAGGCTGGACAAAGATGTCCCACAGTCCATTACTTCACAAGAGAATGGCTCCTGCAGAATAAAAGTAGATTTCAACATTCTACACACACTCTGACTCAATTTACACAATGAGAAATACTTACTCCACATGGAATAAGAATCACAACCCACAACTCTCTGCAACTTAGATCCGAATGAAACTTTACTACTCTCAATGGTTTTACCAAAATTTCCTCCCATGACATCTGGAGCTGCTTGGAGTACTGTCTGTTCACAATCAATAACACTACCAAGCGGGGTCACAGCCTCACAGACAACTGAAGAGGGAGGCTCAATGGGTCTCCATCTACTCGACAGAAGCTGATCCTCTGGTTGATTTCCCACACTCTCCAGAACTGGATCTACAGTACAGACTGTCTCCTTGCTTCTCTCTGAAATCTTAGGGTCAGTTCTACTCAATGCACATAAATTAAAGGAATCTGAAGCGAGCGGGCAAGTAACAGGTAATTTGACCTCCTCCCCTATACTATCAACTTGACTAGGGTGAGGCGGGGCCTCTACAACAGACTTACTCTCGACAACTGATTCTAAACTTGGAGTGAGCGGGAATACTTCTGCCAACCCGACATCTTGTCTTAAACCATTCACTTGGCTAGAATACAACAGAGTCGTGGCTTTTAAGTTTCTCTCAACTCCTGGCACAACGTTCGTAGTGAGCGGGCAAGACACTGGTACATGGACATCCTTTCCCAATTTATTGGAATAAAGCAGAGTCATAGCATCAGGCTTACTCTCAACAACTAAATCGGCCACACAGGAATCTGGAACAACCACATCCCACTTCTCCACTGAAGGGGTACTGGTTACTGGAACAAATGCTTGAGTAACATCAGAACTGACAACTGGATTTATAATAGTACTGACATCAGCACAGGTAGGATGGACAACACCATCTACTACAACAGGTTCGTTCATAGAACTAACTTCAGCACAGGCAGGATAAACATGATCTGCAACTGGCTGTTTATACAAACTGGGATTAATCTCACCCACAACATGATTTATGGCCACATCATTACCCAATATAACATCCACACCTGGGATGGGCAACTGTGTACAAACACCCACAGTGCATAAACTAGGAGCAATGGTGGATCTTAAAGTAACATCTATCAGAGGTACAGTTTGACATCCTGCAACACTCTGAAGAACAACAACATTTCCAGTATCTCTCTTTTCAACATTAGAAAGTATACTAGCAGAAATTAAGGTTTGGGAAGCACCAGTATCACGAAGAATATTCACCAGCTTCCACTTCCCATCAACACACAAAACTTCACCTGAAGACATATATGGTGAATACTGTTTCACCCAATTGGGGTTTACAGTTACATGTTTATTAGTAAATTTATTTTGCACACCTCTACAATAAATGAGACCAGTTGGTCGTAACTCAGGGTGCAAGATAAAACAGGAATTAATTCCATGGCCTTTTTTCTTACAATGGGAACAGGACCTTACAGTGGACACACCTGTAGAACCAACTGTAGGTTTAGAATTAACCTTATTAATATTTGACATTCCTGACAATGAAGTAGCAGGATTAGGTTTTGTAAGAAAAGAGCTCATGGGAGTAACTGGAGCACTAGGACTGGAGGGATTCTGATAAGGAGTTCTGTGAGCATTATGATTTACTTTACGATTAAACTTAGGTGAAGTGGCCGTAAACTGGGCCTTAGTCAACAACTCATGCTCATCAGCGAGCTTTGACAGCTCATAAATGTCTGTTACATTCTTTTGTTCTGCCATAAAGTAGATAATTTGTCTGGGAGACAAGACAATACTTCTTCCATGATAAGAAGATTCTTTAAAGCATCAAAATCTGTTACTGAAAGTGACTTTAACCATCTGTTGCAATAGTTCGTCTTTTGACGAGTAAAATCAGCTATTGTCTGATCACTTAACCTCCTTAAGTTTCTAAATTTTTGCCTGTGTGCCTCTGGATTTAATTGATAAGCATTTAAGATGCTTTTCTTTACAAATTCATAATCAAAACTATGAGCGTCAGGTAGGGATGTAAAAACCTCCTGACTACGCCCCTTAAATTGAGACTGCATAATTGCTACCCATTGATCCCTTGGCCAGTTCATACTGATGGCAATCTTATTAAAATGTGCAAAGAAAACCTCAGGATCCTCCTCATTAAACTTGGGTAATTCTATATATTTACTCATCCTTATGGGATTATTATCATTATTAATTGAAACATTACTAGAATTTCCATGTCCAGCTGCCATACGCTGTGTTTCAAGCCTATAGTTAGTGTCAGCCATTTGTTGTTGAATCTCTAATTGCTCCTTCTTGGTTGCTTCTAGTTGCAACTCCATTAAAACTCTCTGGTTTTGTGCCGCAAGTTCTAAACGCCTAGTCTCAAGCTCCCTCTGCTGAGCTTCAGCCTCTAATAATTTTTGTTGCTTTTGAGCCTCAATCTCTAATTGACGAGCTTCTAACTCAAGACGCTTTAACGCCATCTGATCACTCGACTCCTCTCGTAACACTTCCAGAATTTCTTCTCTAAATCTCCGTTTTCAACAAAATGCGTCACAATGACTTTCAGAATTTGTGCTTTAACCATTCTGTTGTTGGCGGTCAAATCCAATCGATTTGCCATGTCTACTAACTCAGACTTTTTTAGGTTTTTAAGTCCCTCAAAGTTTGGTTGAGCCAACAACAACAACACTTGATCCTCCATCGTGACTAACACTTGGCACTTGATTCACAATAATAATAATAATAAACACACTGGCACTGCACTTCACTTCATTGTAAAATTTTCACCACACTGAAAATTCGCTTGGCCTCACTGCACAAACAAAAGTTATAGGATGACTTACCTCAAAATCGTGAAACGTTGTTACTTGACACACAGGAAGGCTNGGACCTTGCTGTAGACAGTGGGGTAGACCGTGCTGTAGACAGGGGGGTGGACGTGCAGTAGACAGTGGGATGGACCTTGCTGTAGACAGTGGGGTGGACCATGCTGTAGACAGTGGGGTGGACCTTGCTGTAGACAGTGGGTGGACCATGCTGTAGACAGTGGGGGGACCGTGCTGTAGACAGTGGGGTGGACCTTGCTGTAGACAGTGGGGTGGACCGTGCTGTAGACAGTGGGGGGGACCTGCTGTAGACAGTGGGGGTGGACCGTGCTGTAGACAGTGGGGTGGACCGTGCTGTAGACAGTGGGGGTGGACCGTGCTGTAGACAGTGGGGGGGACCTTGCTGTAGACAGTGGGGTGGACCGTGCTGTAGACAGTGGGTGGACCTTGCTGTAGACAGTGGGGGTGGACCTTGCTGTAGACAGTGGGGTGGACCTTGCTGTAGACAGTGGGGTGGACCATGCTGTAGACAGTGGGGTGGACCTTGCTGTAGACAGTGGGGTGGACCATGCTGTAGACAGTGGGGTGGACCGTGCTGTAGACAGTGGGGTGGACCTTGCTGTAGACAGTGGGGTGGACCATGCTGTAGACAGTGGGGTGGACCGTGCTGTAGACAGTGGGGTGGACCTGCTGTAGACAGTGGGTGGACCTTGCTGTAGACAGTGGGGTGGACCTTGCTGTAGACAGTGGGGTGGACCATGCTGTAGACAGTGGGGTGGACCATGCTGTAGACAGTGGGGTGGACCGTGCTGTAGACAGTGGGGTGGACCGTGCTGTAGACAGTGGGGTGGACCTTGCTGTAGACAGTGGGGGTGGACCTTGCTGTAGACAGTGGGGTGGACCGTGCTGTAGACAGTGGGGTGGACCATGCTGTAGACAGTGGGGTGGACCTTGCTGTAGACAGTGGGGGTGGACCGTGCTGTAGACAGTGGGGTGGACCTTGCTGTAGACAGTGGGGGTGGACCTTGCTGTAGACAGTGGGGTGGACCTTGCTGTAGACAGTGGGGGTGGACCGTGCTGTAGACAGTGGGGTGGACTTGCTGTAGACAGTGGGGTGGACCTTGCTGTAGACAGTGGGGTGGACCTTGCTGTAGACAGTGGGGTGGACCTTGCTGTAGACAGTGGGGGTGGACCGTGCTGTAGACAGTGGGGGTGGACCTTGCTGTAGACAGTGGGGGTGGACATGCTGTAGACAGTGGGGTGGACCTTGCTGTAGACAGTGGGGTGGACCTTGCTGTAGACAGTGGGGTGGACCATGCTGTAGACAGTGGGTGGACCTTGCTGTAGACAGTGGGGTGGACCATGCTGTAGACAGTGGGGTGGACCGTGCTGTAGACAGTGGGGTGGACCTTGCTGTAGACAGTGGGGTGGACCATGCTGTAGACAGTGGGTGGACCTTGCTGTAGACAGTGGGGTGGACCATGCTGTAGACAGTGGGTGGACCTGCTGTAGACAGTGGGGTGGACCGTGCTGTAGACAGTGGGGTGGACCGTGCTGTAGACAGTGGGGTGGACCTTGCTGTAGACAGTGGGGGTGGACCTTGCTGTAGACAGTGGGGTGGACCATGCTGTAGACAGTGGGGTGGACCTTGCTGTAGACAGTGGGGTGGACCGTGCTGTAGACAGTGGGGGTGGACCGTGCTGTAGACAGTGGGGTGGACCATGCTGTAGACAGTGGGGTGGAACTTGCTGTAGACAGTGGGGGGGACCGTGCTGTAGACAGTGGGGTGGACTTGCTGTAGACAGTGGGGGTGGACCTTGCTGTAGACAGTGGGGTGGACCATGCTGTAGACAGTGGGGTGGACCTTGCTGTAGACAGTGGGGTGGACCATGCTGTAGACAGTGGGGTGGACCATGCTGTAGACAGTGGGGTGGACCGTGCTGTAGACAGTGGGGTGGACCTTACTGTAGAGAGTGGGGTGGACCATGCTGTAGACAGTGGGGTGGACCTTGCTGTAGACAGTGGGGGTGGACCATGCTGTAGACAGTGGGGGTGGACCTTGCTCTAGACAATGGGATGGACCATACTGTAGACAGTTTGATGGACCTTGCTGTAGACAGTGGGGTAGACCGTGCTCTTGTAACGGGGGGGGGGGGTGAATGAGAAATTGGGAGTAAGTATGAAGTGAGTATGAGAAGTAGAAGAGGTAGAAGGTAGATAGGTAGAAGTAGGAAAGTAGATAGTAGAAGTAGAAGAGTAGATAGCAGAAGTAGAAATAGAAGATAGATAATGAAATGCTGCCACCATCCATTCTAGATCATCTACATACAAGACAAGGAATGGAACTTGTCTGTATCAACATAATACCCTCAAAGATGTTTCAAGAGGTATGCTCCCTCTGTATCATGTACTCATTCAAAATTCTAGGAACCAGTAACCGCAGAGACTTTCTTATCTCAACTCCAAAATCTCTAGGGAACAAAGTTAAACACCATTTAAATAATAACTTTCAATTATATTTCACATACTAAGTATCAATAATTTAAGCAAGTATAAATGTTCAAAGCTTAATATTCAAAGTGAGTCATCATCCAAGAATTCGAGAACCCTACAACTCGACTGCCCCTGATCATCACACAACACCTGTTTAGTGAACACGACAAAGTCCCTCAATGTTCAACTCACCAAGTGTCTCCGAGTCTTAAGAGTCTCCGTGGAATAGAGAAAGGGGGGGGGGTCTGTAGTTGACAGAGACTGTCCCGCCCCGCCGGCAGACCGCCTGTCTGGACGGCTGGCCGCTGCTGTCTGTTCTTCTGTCTATGGCTCTGCTTCTGCTGTCCTTCTCCTCCTCTCGAATCGATCTCTCTCAGAGTATATATTGGGAAACCTGGTAGCTAACTCCGCCCACAAGTTAGATAGCCTCCGGCACTCTACCAAGCCACTCCTTAAACGTCGGCATGATTGAAGGCTACCCGGCTCAATTATAAGATTAGCGAGAGCCAGGTGAGATTCGCCTGGCTGACCTCAGGTCACTTGGTTGTCAATTAACACTTAGAGGGGTGAGATCCAGGCCAGACAAGTTGGCGTCTGTCAAATCCTTGTCTGTGACTCATGAACTATGTGTATATAAATAAAACTAAACCAAACACCTTTACAGTGTTACATCTCCCCTTCTCCCCGAAAATAAAGTTTTTGCAACACTGCTAAAGCAAGCTAGCTGTGTGCGACAACTTTATTAACGGAAAAATTACATCCTAGCTAACAAATATACATCATCCTACTCTAAAAAATGAAATATGTAGACAGGCGTCCATTGTCTCTGGCTGGGCGACGTCACTGCTTGGTCCTGTAGATAGTCCTGTACCATATTTCTTCAACACAACTGCGTCCGTCGCTTCTCCGTAGTTAACGCACAACAACTCTGCCAACCAGGAAGCCGTTACTACTTGAACTGCGCACAGGACCGTGGAATTCGGTTGTCCCAGCTGATCTGTAATTGGCCCTACGTCAGTCACCATGAGAGACGTATATTGGGGTTCTTCACAGCTATAGGGACTACAAGTTTCGAGACCTCCATATAGTTGGCACCGTAGAAATCCCATCCTACTTCTTCCCTCCCAGTTGCTCCAGCACGCCTCCTTCAGAGAGCCACTTCTGACAGCCACATCAAGTCCGCACGACACAGGAGGAATCACTCAACAGAGCACCATGCTTGCAGGAGGGGCGGCCAGTTAGGCAAACGATCCTGTCTTGCAATTATGCTCCATGCAATGATGCTGACACCAGCAAGGGACACTAGGCATCGTGTCTCACTCAGCTTGGTCTTATCTTCTCCTCTTTCTTCTCTCTTCTTTCTTCATTCTTCTCTCTTCTTTCTTCTTTCTTCTCTCTTGGGTCTTAGACAAGCGACCTGGGGTCCATTTGGGGTCTGTCCGTCCTGGGGTCCATCCTAGGTAGACCGATGTTGGTGGGACAGACTGGAGTCGTTGTTGCTCCTCTTCCATTTTTACTGGGTCGTCTGGGGTGCGTCTGCAGAACGACCTGGGGTCCACTGGGGGGGTCCGTCTGTCCTGGGGTCCACTGGGGGCCG
>WNGS01000955.1:43408-55301 GCA_020271785.1 Procambarus virginalis | reverse complement strand
GAACAAAATGACATTTTCTGCATCCTCGAAAATGCAGGAACATGTTGGCGAGGGGTACATGCCATTTTGAAACAGGGTGTAGATACTTCCACCCCAAATAATGTCAATTTTCAATTAGGGACAAAAAATGCTACAATCTTCAGTGTCCGGAATTCCACGTGAGAGGTACAGAGCGTTATAGACGGGAAGATCAATATGACACTACTGGCAATTTTTTAGAGGAAGGCAGAAACAGAGCAGAAAATATAAGAGAGAGGAACAGTCAGATGGGACCACCACAGGATTACAGAGGGGAAGGGAGATACCCACAAGACTGGAATACACATTACCAACAAACACACAGGTACTACACCACACAACACTCGCCCCATTACCGAAACTAGACGAATCACTTCGGAAACAACACACCCTGGATGCAAACACAGTGGCCTCCTTACCGGAGCCTCAGATATTAACACCAAGTAAGGCATTCAGCACTTCCACTACCACGATAACATCATGTATATTTGCCAACATTCAAGGTATAAAAACACGCAAATCCAACAAAGTTCACTTTATAGATGGTCTCCTTCATGAGGCAAATGCAGTGTTTGCAGCCCTAACAGAAACCCACACAAAGGACTAACATGATGGTGAAATATGGATCTCAGAGTACAATCTTTTCAGATGTGATAGGAAACACCGGCTCCAGGGTGGGGTCAGCCTATACATCAAAGACACACACTCATCTGTACTGAGCTGCTAAACACCTCAAATGATATGGTGGAAGTGCTGATAATTAAAATAGAGATTCTAAATGTAGTTATTGTCCTTGTATATAAGTCACCGGAGGCAAACCCTCAGCAGTTTAAAGACCAACTAATGAAAGTAGAACACTGCTTGGAAAACCTCACAAATTCAGCTCCGAACATCATCCTGCTTGGGGACTTCAACCTACGGCACCTGAAATGGAAGCACCTGGCTAATACAGTAATATCAGAAAGAATACCAGGAAGTAGCCTTAATGAACAGGCACATGCAAATGACCTGCTACGGATGTGCGACAGGTTTGCCTTAAACCAGCAAATAGTAGAACCAACTAGGAAGGAGAACATGCTGGACCTCATTTTCACTAATAATGATGAATTGATCAAGAACATAATGATTACAAATACCTATTACTCAGATCACAACTTAATTGAAGTTATGACAACCATGGGGAATAGACCTTCAAAACCAGTCCAGATTCCCGGTGGAGGAGATTTCAGCAAATTCAACTTCAATAATAAACAGATAAACTGGGAGCAAATAAACCAGGACTTCGCAGAAATAAACTGGGAAGAACAGCTAGAAAATGCGAACCTGAACCAGTGCCTGGAAAAATAAATTCAGTAGCACTAGAAATATGTTCAAACCGCATCCCCCTAAGAAAAAAGAAAGAGATGCAGATTGGAACGAGAACGTCGTTCCCTATATAGGCGAAGAAAACGAATCGCAGAACAACTTGAGAGTCGCACCCTATCTCAAGAACGGCGAAGAAGGTTAGGTAGAGAAATAGGAACAATTGAACTCAAGCTACAAGAATCATACAAAACCCAGGAGAGGCAAAGAGAGCAAAAGGCCATGAGTGATAGAGAGAAATCCGAAATATTTTTTCTCCTATGCAAAGTCAAGATCAAAAACCACATCTAGTATCGGGCCCCTGCGAAAGGGAGATGGAACTTTCACCGATGACAACAAAGAAATGAGCGAGCTACTGAGGAAGCAGTACGACTCTGTCTTCAGCGAGCCATTAAACGCACTAAAGATCGATAACCCAAATGAATTTTTCATGGATATGATACCAGCATCAAATCATGTATCAGACGTCACCCTATCCCCACTGGATTTTGAAGAAGCCATAAACAGTATGCCTATGCACTCTGCACCAGGCCCGGATTCTTGGAACTCCATATTCATCAAGAACTGTAAAAAACCACTATCGCAGGCCCTTCACATTCTGTGGAGACAAAGCCTAGATACTGGCATTATTCCTGATATACTAAAAAAAGCAGAGATATCATCACTTCATAAAGGAGGAAATAAGGCAGAGGCAAAAAATTACAGACCGATAGCGTTAACATCGCACATCATAAAAAATTTTGAGAGAGTGCTAAGAAGTAAGCTCACAAAATACATGGAATCACAGCATCTCCATAACCCCGGACAACAGAACAGGGCGCTCTTGCCTGTCACAGTTGCTGGACCACTATGATATGGCATTAGATGCTATGGAAGACAAACAAAACGCTGATGTAATTTACACAGATTTCGCAAAAGCTTTTGATAAATGTGACCATGATGTTATTGCACATAAAATGCGCTCAAAAGGAATTACCGGAAAAATAGGCAGATGGATCTACAATTTCCTGACCAACAGAACCCAATGTGTAATAGTCAACAAAATAAAATCCAGCCCATCAACCGTTAAGAGCTCAGTCCCCCAGGGTACTGTGCTTGCTCCAGTACTTTTTCTCATCCTCATATCGGACATAGACAAGAACACAACCTATAGCACTGGATCATCCTTTGCAGATGACACTAGGATCTTCATGAGAGTAGGCAACATAGAGGACACGGCAAACCTCCAGTCAGATGTAGATCAGGTCTTTCTATGGGCTACAGAAAATAATATGGTGTTTAACGAAGATAAGTTCCAGCTCATGCGGTATGGAAAAAATGAAAATATAAAAACGGAAACCACGTACAAAACTCAGACAAATCATAACATAGAACGAAAAGGCAATGCAAAGGATCTGGGTGTACTCATGTCGGAAGACCTTACCTTTAAAGAACACAATAAAGTAGCCGTCACAACTGCAAGAAAAATGACAGGTTGGATAACAAGAACTTTTTACACTAGAGATGCTATACCTATGATGACACTTTTCAAAACGCTTGTGCTCTCTAGAGTGGAGTACTGCTGCACAATGACAGCCCCTTTCACAGCTGGAGAAATTGCTGACCTGGAGAGCGTGCAGAGGTCCTTTACTGCTAGAATCCACAGAGTAAAACATCTAAACTATTGGGACCGACTAAAGTGCCTAAATCTGTATTCCCTTGAGCGCAGGCGGGAGAGATACATAATCATTTACACGTGGAAAATATTAGAGGGGCTGGTCCCAAACCTGCACACAGAAATAACACCTAATGAGACCAGAAGACATGGCAGGATGTGCAGAATACCCGCCGTTGAAAAGCAGAGGTGCAACTGGTACTCTGAGAGAGAACTCTATCAACATCAGAGGCCCGAGACTGTTCAACACGCTCCCGCTACACATAAGGGCATAACTGGCAAACCACTTACAGTGTTCAAGAGAGAACTGGATAAACACCTCCAAAGGATACCTGATCAGCCAGGCTGTGACTCATACGTCAGGCTGGGAGCGAGCGTCCAACAGCCTGGTTGATCAGTCCAGCAACCAGGAGCCCTGGTCGATGACCGGGCCGCGGGGACACTAAGCCCGGAAGCACCTCAAGGTATCCTCAAGATAAGGCCCCTTCTCCTCCTCCTGAAGCTGCTTCCTTGCTCCCGCACCTCCTGCTGTCCCTCCTCCTGAAGCTACTTCCTTGCTCCCGCACCTCCTGCAGCCCCTCCTCCTCCTCCTGAAGCTACTTCCTTGCTCCCGCACCTCCTGCTGTCCCTCCTCCTGAAGCTACTTCCTTGCCCCCGCACCTCCTGCAGCCCCTCCTCCTGAAGCTACTTCCTTGCTCCCACACCTCCTGCTGCCCCTCCTCCTGAAGCTACTTCCTTGCCCCCGCACCTCCTTTAGCCCCTCCTCCTGAAGCTACTTCCTTGCTCCCACACCTCCTGCTGCCCCTCCTCCTCCTCCTGAAGCTACTTCCTTGCTCCCACACCTCCTGCTGCCCCTCCTCCTGAAGCTACTTCCTGGCTCCTTGCTCCTGCTGCTGGTGAGCTTGCTCCTGCTTCCTTTGCTACTACTACTCCCCCTCCTGCTGTAGGTGAAGCTCCACCTCCTCCTGCTGCTACTGCTTCTATTCCTTAAAGTTCTGTTAACCCTCTCCTCTTGCTGCTTCCCTATTTATTCCTTATTCTTCTTGTATTCTATATTGCTCACCTCCTAATGCTGCTGCTGCTTCTTCCCTATTTATTCCTGTATGCTATATTGTTCTCCTCATAATGCTGCTGCTTCCCTATTTATTCCTTATTGTTCTCCTCCTAATCCATATCCCATCTTTCTTCTTCTTCTTTCCACTCTCAGAAGCGCGTCCGCTCCTAATCTCTTTCGCCCTCACTCTGTCAAAAAAGTTGGGGGCGGAGCCTAAAATCTTTATGACCCTTTCACCCACTCACAACCATCTTCAGACTTCATTCTCCTCCCACTTCTCCATCTACCAATCTCGTCCTCTCATTTACTACAGAAAATGGGTCTTTTCCTAAATTTCAACAGAAAACGTCAAATTTCGTCTAATAAAAAAAAATACTTACTACGTTCTCTCGACCTTCTCACAACAATACACACCTCACTCAAATACTACTTACCCCGTATTTATCGTACATCAGGCAACACGTCGCCGAAAAACACCCTATGTTGCCCCAAACGTTCCCACAACGTTATCACAACTTTTGCCGTGTCCGAAACCACTCCATCCTAAAATGGAGGGGACGGGCTACGTCGCAAAACTCCCTACTAACCCTGTGAGACTACATACCTGTAAACCACCTCAGCAGGGGGGCCTAATGGGCTCACCTGCTCAGGTGGTGTGCAAGGTCGTAGTCTCAATTTACCCTACTATGGTCAACCTGCTGCACGTGGGGGTACTTAATGGTCAACCTGCTGCACGTGGGGGGTACTTAATGGTCAACCTGCTGCACGTGGGGGTACTTAATGGTCAACCTGCTGCACGTGTGGGTACTTAATAGTCATCCTGCTGCACGTGGGGGGTACTTAATGGTCAACCTGCTGCACGTGGGGGTACTTAATGGTCAACCTGCTGCACGTGGGGGGTACTTAATGGTCAACCTGCTGCACGTGGGGGTACTTAATAGTCATCCTGCTGCACGTGGGGGGTACTTAATGGTCAACCTGCTGCACGTGGGGGGTACTTAATGGTCAACCTGCTGCACGTGGGGGGTACTTAATGGTCAACCTGCTGCACGTGGGGGTACTTAATGGTCAGCATGCTGCACGTGGGGGTACTTAATGGTCAACCTGCTGCACGTGGGGGTACTTAATGGTCAACCTGCTGCACGTGGGAGTACTTAATGGTCAACCTGCTGCACGTGGGGGTACTGAATGGTCAACCTGCTGCACGTGGGGGCTACTTAATGGTCAACCTGCTGCACGTGGGGGTACTTAATGGTCAACCTGCTGCACGTGGGAGTACTTAATGGTCAACCTGCTGCACGTGGGAGTACTTAATGGTCAACCTGCTGCACGTGGGGGTACTTAATGGTCAACCTGCTGCACGTGGGGGTACTTAATGGTCAGCATGCTGCACATGGGAGAACTTAATGGTCAACCTGCTGCACATGGGAGAACTTAATGGTCAACCTGCTGCACATGGGAGAACTTAATGGTCAACCTGCTGCACATGGGAGAACTTAATGGTCAACCTGCTGCACATGGGAGAACTTAATGGTCAACCTGCTGCACATGGGAGAACTTAATGGTCAACCTGCTGCACATGGGAGAACTTAATGGTCAACCTGCTGCACATGGGAGAACTTAATGGTCAACCTGCTGCACGTTGGAGTACTTAATGGTCAACCTGCTGCACGTGGGGGTACTTAATGGTCAACCTGCTGCACGTGGGGGTACTTAATGGTCAACCTGCTGCACGTGGGGGTACTTAATGGTCAACCTGCTGCACGTGGGGGTACTTAATGGTCAACCTGCTGCACGTGGGGGTACTTAATGGTCAACCTGCTGCACGTGGGGGTACTTAATGGTCAACCTGCTGCACGTGGGGGGTACTTAGTAGAATTTTAACTAAAGCTGTACTGCTGCTGTTATTTGCTGTGTAAAGAAAAGTAAGTTGTCTGCAGCTAGGAGGAAAACTCGTATGTAAGGGACAATTTTTATTAATAAGAACTAATCTAATAATTAACAAATGTGAATAGAAATATAATTGATGAGAAAATTAGTCGGAGCCACAAAGAGGACTGAACCTGCATACGTAATACTCCTGTGCCCTACTGATTTTCTCATAAATGCAACTCAGTTGAAGGCGTTGTGCAGTGACAAGCATGCAAATGTTAACATGAAATTTGAAAGTTAGTTACATTAACCATGTAAGTTAATCTAAGGAAATGGAAATGGAGTCTGCGGAAATGGAATTGGAACAGAAAGCTTTACAAGAGATAAAGAAAAATCCAATATATATATATATATATATATATATATATATATATATATATATATATATATATATATATATATATATATATTTTAGCTCGCCTATAAACAATATGAAATTAAAGATTCAGAGAGCTTCTTTATGAATGACATCCAAGCTGCAGATACTATAACTGATATTAACACGAACTTGCAAGACTTTGAAAGAGAAATTGACAACATGCCCATGCACTCAGCTCCTGGGCCTGACTTATGGAATTCAATATTCATAAAGAAATGTAAAGTACCAGTAGCGCGAGCACTCAGGAGAAAGAGCCTGGATACAGGGGAGATACCAGCAGCACTTAAATCAGCAGATATAGCTCCTTTGCACAAGGGGGGGTAGTAAAGCCTTGGTCAAAAATTATAGACCAGTTGCACTAACATCACACATAATACAAGTCTTGAAAGAGTGACTAGGAATCTAATTTCTAGTTTTAGGAAAATAATGAAGTACACAATCCAGGTCAACATGGATTTAGAACGGTAAGATCCTGTCTGTCACAGTTACTCAACCACTATGACAAAGTCACAGAAGCCTTAGAAGAAAAGCAAAATGCAGATGTTGTATACACAGACTTTGCTAAGGCGTTCGACAAATGTGACCCTAGAGTGATGGTCCATAAAATGAGATCAATAGGAATAACAGATGAAGTGGGGCGTTGGGTGTTCAACTTTCTGTCAAACAGAATGCGGAGTGACGGTCAATCAAATAAGATCAAGCCAACTTTGACCAACTGCAGTGAGCTTGTATCCCAAGCTCTGTACCCCAAGGCACAGTACTTGCACCGCTGCTATTTCTCATTCTTATCTCTGATATAGACAAAAATACTAGTCTCAGCTTCGTGTCATCACTTGCAGATTATACAAAAATCGGAATGAAAATTTCCTCTGTAGAAGACACTAAAAACTGCAGGCAGGTATTAATAAGGTCTTCGATTGGACAACTTAAAATAACATGATGTTTAACTGTGACAAGGTCCAGGTACTGAGGTATGGTGGAAACGATGAAGTTAAACAAAACACAGGGTACAGGACACAATCAGACCTACTCATAGCAGGACAGCAACATGTAAAAGATATGGGAATTATGATGTCTGACGACCTGATATTTAGTGAACATAACCGAGCAAATATAGCGGTGGCCAGGAAAATGTTAGGATGAATTATGAAAACGCTCAAAATCCAGAGACCAAACAGCAATGATAATCCTATTCAAATCACTGGTGCTGTCCCGTCTTGAGTATTGCTCGGTACTCACTTCTCCTTTAAGAGCGGGAGAGATCTCTGAAGCAGAGGGAATACAGAGAACATATACCATACGCATACACACGATAAAACATCAAAATTATTGGGACTGTCTAAAAGCTCTTAAAGTGTACTCTTTCGATAGGAGACGAGAAAGGTATCAAATAATACACATATGAAAGATATTGGAAGGCCAGATCCCAAATTTGCACACTAGAATAACAACATAATGCAACGAAAGATACGCAAGGAAATGCAGAATAGAACCAGTGAGGAGTAGAGGTGCCATAGGCACAATCAGAGAGCACTGTTTGAACATCAGAGGTCCAGTGCTGTTCAACCCCCTCCCAGCAAGCATTATAATAGTCCCTCGACTACCAGGTGGATAATAGCGCGCCTGAAGTTTAATACATGAGTGAAGAGCGCCAGCTGGTATAGAAGGAATGAGGAGGACTGCGGCGCCTGGCATGACACGCCACTTCCCATCCCATGATGGGTGACATACAACGCAACAGAAGCCAAGAAATGGGTGCTAACGAGCACATCTCTCTGAGACGGAGAGGTTAGTGGGATGAGTGTTCCCCACGTGCAGCAGGTTGACCATTAAGTACCCCCACGTGCAGCAGGTTGACAATTAAGTACCCCCACGTGCAGGAGGTTGACCATTAAGTACCCCCACGTGCAGGAGGTTGACCATTAAGTACCCCCACGTGCAGCAGGTTGACCATTAAGTACCCCCACGTGCAGCAGGTTGACCATTAAGTACCCCCACGTGCAGGAGGTTGACCATTAAGTACCCCCACGTGCAGGAGGTAGACCATTAAGTACCCCCACGTGCAGCAGGTTGACCATTAAGTACCCCCACGTGCAGCAGGTAGACCATTAAGTACCCCCACGTGCAGCAGGTTGACCATTAAGTACCCCCACGTGCAGCAGGTTGACCATTAAGTACCCCCACGTGCAGCAGGTTGACCATTAAGTACCCCCAAGTGCAGGAGGTTGACCATTAAGTACCCCCACGTGCAGCAGGTTGACCATTAAGTACCCCCACGTGCAGCAGGTTGACCATTAAGTACCCCCACGTGCAGCAGGTTGACCATTAAGTATCCCCACGTGTACCAGGTTGACCATTAAGTACCCCCACGTGTAGCAGGTTGACCATTAAGTACCCCCACGTGTAGCAGGTTGACCATTAAGTACCCCCACGTGTAGCAGGTTGACCATTAAGTACCCCACGTGCAGCAGGTTGACCATTAAGTACCCCCACGTGCAGCAGGTTGACCATTAAGTACCCCCACGTGCAGCAGGAGTAGTGTAAACCGGCCTAGAGTGCAACATTTTGCTTTTTTCGGAGTTGCACTCTAGGCCCGGTCATTTTTTGTTACCCCGGTGAGATTTCGTTCACGTCCAGGTTCCGTTTTCGGAGTTGCATCGTAGGCCCCGTCATTTTTCGTTACCCCAGTAAGATTAAATGGCTTCAATCTGGCCCCGTCATTTTTCGTTACCTCAGCGACCCCGCACCGGCATTGCCAATGGTCACTGACGTCACCAAGTCTTCATCTACCCTGTATAAGTCCGTTTTCTTTTATGGTATATTTATTCCCATGCTTATCTAGAAGTTATATATTTATAGTGTCTGGCCCAGGATCGTTTATTGAGAATAGAAATAGTAAAAATCCACTATCTCTTATGCTTATGAAACAAAGGGGAGCAGCACATAGCAAGAACTATCATGTATCTCAGAGTTCACCACTGTTACCAAACCAGTATTACCTAGCGCGTTTTTCCTAAATCTTAAACTCATCCAATTTATACCCATTGTTTCATGTTCTGTCTCATGTTGATACGTTTAATAGTTTAATAGTTAATATCCCCCTTTGTTGTGTCCATTCAGTCACACCTCTATCATGTCGCCCCTATTTCTTCGTCTATCTAGAGAATGTAATTAAAGCTTTGTCCATCTTTCTTCAAGGATTGCTTATTTAGCATAGGATAAATAAAAAATGAAAACCCACTATCATCCATTTGTATGAAAACAGTCCCCTGCCAGGCATGGTGACTTTAATGCGATTTCAGTAGTAATCCAATATTGCTGCATAAACACATAAATGTATATGCACGTGCATAAAGATATATGTACATCTCACATTCGCTCAAAAAACATGCCTCACACACCTTACTGTAGCATATAACAAATCAAAATACTCATTCAGTGATCATATGGACTACATTAAGTTAAAGCAAGCTTCACATGTTTTTGAAATAAGGCCTTCTGCACTTACCTTCTTTTCTGACGTCATCATCCCACATGCGCTGTAAGCCCCCAATGAGCTTCCAGCAACGAGCTAAATGCGGATCCCAGGAGGTTCACACATAAGTGCGAACTCTTAATCACTCCCAATACCTCACCTATACACTGTGCTTCACCAGAGACGATATTCACAGAGATTTAAGAATATACATTTTAATTATCCACAACTGTAATTATTATTCGGCGATAAGTGCAAAAGTATAACAGCAACCCAAATGTCGTACCGCTATATTTTGCAGAATCGTACATCTGGCAGCATTGTAGGTAAGCTGAACATAAGAATAAAGGCAACTGCAGAAGTCCTATTGGCCCATACTAGGCAGCTCCTATATATTTCCACCCAATCTCATTCATATTCATGTCCACGCTTTGCTTAAAACACCAAGGGACTCCACTTAAAGTATTAGTTTACAATAATAGTTTTATTTAATAGCTCTCATTCTAGTTTTATACACAACAGCAATTATGAAACCCCATAGCTAGATATCGTACTATAATCCACAAGTAGTTACCACACATCTGGCAACACAGCGGATTAGTACCTGTGTTCATAGGCTAGTCAACTGTCCTTACCTCCATCAAATAGCTATTCAAATGTCGCACCTCAATTTATCCATCTAGCAACTCAGCTGGATGCTAGCCACTATATCCATAAGCTAATCATTTCTGTACCTCAAAAAATACTAGTCTTGCTACGAAAATCAGGTAACTTGTTTCTAAACCAAACACTCGCGAATACAAGCATACATACCTACACATACTCCACAACCCATACATTCATAGGGAATAGCCTAGTTTTTGCCACCATTTCCTTATTAATCAGATGTAATTTATGCCATACACCGAAAATACAGCATTTACACACCAAATATGCCATTTATACACAAAATATATTATTTACACTCAAAATATACCATCACACAAAAATATGACATTTACATACAAAATATGTCAGTTGCACACAAAAATATACCATTTACACAATATTGCATGTACACTCAGAGTATGACATTTACACAAAGTACGGTATTTGCACAAATATATCAAAATGCTTATGCATTTAAACAATCAAAATGCGCTTTCACTAAAATTACACAGTTTCACAAACATAATTTTCACAAAATACCCACACAATGTCTCATAAACCAAAATACACTTACACCATTAAGGTCTATTTTTTCTGATTATAGCGCTTACACAAAATACACAATTTGCACACAAAAATACAGTTGCACCAGTTCCACTTCAGCAAATTAAAAACACAACTTGCATAATGCACTATTAGCACAAAAATTAATTTAAAACATGGACAATTAGTACACAAATTGTGTAATTATTATACATCTTTGCACGATTAATACAAGCAAACTTGCTATATAATTACTCAATTTGCACAATGGCAATCAATACACAAAGGTATACATAAACAATTCGTCCATATGCAATTACACAACATGCACAATTAATACACAACTTTCACAAATAGTACACATCTTTCATAATTATTATTACACAACTTGCACAAAATACATATCTAGCACAGATACGTACAATATTTAACTACCCCAAATATGAAAATACACAACCAGCATAAATACACGTTTTACACAAATACAATTGCGACATTTACACAACTTGCTAAAAAATAAAATCGATACACATTGAACAATACATAACTAGCACCTTTTCATTAAATACCACAATTTCCACAAATACACATACAAAAAAAAACATATACAATTAATACACAACTTGCACAAACAATACACAATTTATAGAAATATAATCAGTACATAATTGCAATAATCATGCGACTTATGCAAAANATAGTTTAGAGAACCGCAGCAGTAGTGTGGAGGAAGAGGGTATATGTAGTACATAATAGCAGCAATATTGCAGAGCCAGGTAATATAAACGATGAGAGCAACAGTGAGACAGAGTGCATAAATGAAGAAAT
>WNGS01000955.1:31413-42408 GCA_020271785.1 Procambarus virginalis | reverse complement strand
AGCTGAATGGCTCATATTCCTCTCATGTGAAATTGGCCTTGTAGACGCCAACCTTCAGTAAAGATGTGGGGATTTTTTCCCAGCAGGAATTTATTTATTTATTTATTTATTTATTTTATTATAATTTATTATTAATTCAAAGCTGTCTGTATGATTTCAAAGCGGACTTTATATTTAGAGATTATTCTGCTAGGAGTTTTCCCCTCTAACACACCTTGGGGGGGGGGTTAAAACACATAGCCTATCAATCGAAATTAATCAATTAATAGAAATTTACTACAATTGTTAGTCTACTAATTAATAATGTAATAGTTAAGGAGGAAATACATCTTAGCTGTTACGTAGAATATAGTGTGGTGATAGGCCAGAGACACTCGTGGTCAAGGCCTTCATGGTGAGCGGGAATGTCTGGTGCTGCATCAAGATAATGTAATCTCTCTCTCTCCTTGTCGCCACCTGCCCAATAACGACAAAGTATTAACCTGCAAGTAATATATTCGACATATAACAAGGAAAGAAGAATATGTTTAATTAAAATAATTCTTACCCGTTCTGGGTGGGCGGCCCTGCTCTTTAACCGGTCAATTTATTGGTTTAAGTGATCACTATTCTTAGTTATCAACAGGAAATAGTACTCTGATTAGCGAAGTTCGTGGTCGATAACAGGAGTCGTTGGAGCTCCACCACGTTATCATTTCGCAGGAAAATTAGATAATCATTAGAAGATTAGATACCGGGTAACGTGGTGGAGGTGGGGTCTCGATTGTTTCAAACGTGGGTTGGACATGTATATGAGTGGCATTGGGTGGTTATAAATAGGAGCTGCCTCGTATGGGCCAATAGGCCTTCTGCAGTTACCTTTGTTCTTATTCTCTTATGTTCCTATCTCTCCAGGGATGGGATGTTGCTGTTGCGAACTCGTTGAAACCTGTGGTTGGTGGTCTTTGTTTGGGTTTAAGGTGTTAGTAGATAGTGGTATGGGAACTGACATGGAAAAAGGAGGTATTAAAAGTATGTGTTTGTGGGGGAAACAAATTGGAGAAATGATCAATGAAAGAGAAGGGCCTCAAAATAACAATAAACTTAGGGTATATTATACAGTGCCACATGAAAGACTGATTAAAAAGATAGAGGCTCATGGTATTGAGGTGCTATATTAAGTTGGATTAGGGCATTGCTATACCATAGGAAACAGAGAGTTAGTATAAATGGGGTAAAGTCAGAGTGGGAAAATTTTTAAGTGGAGTGCCTCAAGGCTCTGTCCTGGGACCCTCTGTTGTTTATAATATATATAAATGATCATATATGCAACCGAAAACTAACACCCCAGAAGTGACTCGAGAGTGAGTTTTCAGGGTGTGAGAAAAAACAACCGAAAACTCTTTTTTTCAGGCTGTACTTAATGGTCAACCTGCTGCACGTGGCGGTACTTAATGGTCAACCTGCTGCACGTTGGGGTACTTAATGGTCAACCTGCTGCACGTGAGGGTACTTAATGGTCAACCTGCTGCACGTGGGGGTACTTAATGGTCAACCTGCTGCACGTGGGGGTACATAATAGTCAACCTGCTGCACGTGGGGGTACTTAATGGTCAACCTGCTGCACGTGAGGGTACTTAATGGTCAACCTGCTGCACGTGGAGGTACTAAATAGTCAACCTGCTGCAAGTGGGGGTACTTAATGGTCAACCTGCTGCACGTGGGGGGTACTTAATGGTCAACCTGCTGCACGTGGGGGGTACTTAATAGTCAACCTGCTGCACGTGGGGGTACTTAATGGTCAACCTGCTGCACGTGGGGGTACTTAATAGTCAACCTGCTGCACGTGGGGGTACTTAATAGTCAACCTGCTGCACGTGGGGGGTACTTAATGGTCAACCTGCTGCAAGTGAGGGTACTTAATGGTCAACCTGCTGCACGTGGGGGTACTTAATGGTCAACCTGCTGCACGTGGGGGTACTTAATGGTCAACCTGCTGCACGTGGGGGTACTTAATGGTCAACCTGCTGCACGTGGGGGTACTTAATGGTCAACCTGCTGCACGTGGGGGTACTTAATGGTCAACCTGCTGCACGTGGGGGTACTTAATGGTCAACCTGCTGCACGTGGGGGTACTTAATGGTCAACCTGCTGCACGTGGGGGGTACTTAATGGTCAACCTGCTGCACGTGGGGGGTACTTAATGGTCAACCTGCTGCACGTGGGGGTACTTAATAGTCAACCTGCTGCACGTGAGGGTACTTAATGGTCAACCTGCTGCACGTGGGGGTACTTAATGGTCAACCTGCTGCACGTGGGGGTACTTAATGGTCAACCTGCTGCACGTGGGGGTACTTAATGGTCAACCTGCTGCACCTGGGGGTACTTAATGGTCAACCTGCTGCACGTGGGGGTACTTAATGGTCAACGTGCTGCACGTGGGGGTACTTAATGGTCAACGTGCTGCACGTGGGGGTAATTAATAATCAACGTGCTGCACGTGGGGGTACTTAATGGTCAACCTGCTGCACGTGGGGGTACTTAATAATCAACGTGCTGCACGTGGGGGTACTTAATGGTCAACCTGCTGCACGTGGGGGTACTTAATGGTCAACCTGCTGCACGTGGGGGTACTTAATGGTCAACGTGCTGCACGTGGGGGTACTTAATGGTCAACCTGCTGCACGTGGGTTTACTTAATGGTCAACCTGCTGCACGTGGGGGTAATTAATAATCAACGTGCTGCACGTGGGGGTACTTAATGGTCAACCTGCTGCACGTGGGGGTACTTAATGGTCAACCTGCTGCACGTGGGTTTACTTAATGGTCAACGTGCTGCACGTGGGGGTACTTAATGGTCAACGTGCTGCACGTGGGAGTACTTAATGGTCAACGTGCTGCACGTGGGGGTACTTAATGGTCAACCTGCTGCACGTGGGAGTACTTAATGGTCAACGTGCTGCACGTGGGGGTACTTAATGGTCAACGTGCTGCACGTGGGAGTACTTAATGGTCAACGTGCTGCACGTGGGGGTACTTAATAGTCAACCTGCTGCACGTGGGAGTACTTAATGGTCAACGTGCTGCACGTGGGGGTACTTAATGGTCAACGTGCTGCACGTGGGGGTACTTAATGGTCAACCTGCTGCACGTGGGGGTACTTAATGGTCAACCTGCTGCACGTGGGTTTACTTAATGGTCAACGTGCTGCACGTGGGGGTACTTAATGGTCAACGTGCTGCACGTGGGGGTACTTAATGGTCAACGTGCTGCACGTGGGAGTACTTAATGGTCAACGTGCTGCACGTGGGGGTACTTAATAGTCAACCTGCTGCACGTGAGGGTACTTAATGGTCAACCTGCTGCACGTGGGGGTACTTAATAGTTAACCTGCTGCACGTGGGGGTACTTAATGGTCAACCTGCTGCACGTGGGGGTACTTAATGGTCAACCTGCTGCACGTGGGGGTACTTAATGGTCAACCTGCTGCACGTGGGGGTACTTAATGGTCAACCTGCTGCACGTGGGGGTACTTAATGGTCAACGCGCTGCACGTGGGGTACTTAATGGTCAACCTGCTGCACGTGGGGGTACTTAATGGTCAACCTGCTGCACGTGGGGGTACTTAATAGTCAACCTGCTGCACGTGGGGGTACTTAATGGTCAACGTGCTGCACGTGGGGGTACTTAATGGTCAACCTGCTGCACGTGGGAGTACTTAATGGTCAACGTGCTGCACGTGGGGGTACTTAATGGTCAACCTGCTGCACGTGGGGGTACTTAATGGTCAACGTGCTGCACGTGAGGGTACTTAATGGTCAACCTGCTGCACGTGGGAGTACTTAATGGTCAACGTGCTGCACGTGGGGGGTACTTAATGCTCAACCTGCTGCACGTGGGGGTACTTAATGGTCAACGTGCTGCACGTGGGGGTACTTAATGGTCAACCTGCTGCACGTGGGGGTACTTAATGGTCAACCTGCTGCACGTGGGGGTACTTAATGGTCAACCTGCTGCACGTGGGGGTACTTAATGGTCAACCTGCTGCACGTGGGGGTACTTAATGGTCAACGTGCTGCACGTGGGGGTACTTAATGGTCAACCTGCTGCACGTGGGGGTACTTAATGGTCAACCTGCTGCACGTGGGGGTACTTAATGGTCAACCTGCTGCACGTGGGGGTACTTAATGGTCAACCTGCTGCACGTGGGGGTACTTAATGGTCAACCTGCTGCACGTGGGGGTACTTAATGGTCAACCTGCTGCACGTGGGGGTACTTAATGGTCAACCTGCTGCACGTGGGGGTACTTAATGGTCAACCTGCTGCACGTGGGGGTACTTAATGGTCAACCTGCTGCACGTGGGGGTACTTAATGGTCAACCTGCTGCACGTGGGGGTACTTAATGGTCAACCTGCTGCACGTGGGAGTACTTAATGGTCAACCTGCTGCACGTGGGGGTACTTAATAGTCAACCTGCTGCACGTGGGGGTACTTAATGGTCAACCTGCTGCACGTGGGGGTACTTAATGGTCAACCTGCTGCACGTGGGAGTACTTAATGGTCAACCTGCTGCACGTGGGGGTACTTAATAGTCAACCTGCTGCACGTGGGGGTACTTAATGGTCAACCTGCTGCACGTGGGGGTACTTAATAGTCAACCTGCTGCACGTGGAAGTACTTAATGGTCAACCTGCTGCACGTGGGGGTACTTAATGGTCAACCTGCTGCACGTGGGGGTACTTAATGGTCAACCTGCTGCACGTGGGGGTACTTAATGGTCAACCTGCTGCACGTGGGAGTACTTAATAGTCAACCTGCTGCACGTGGGGGTACTTAATGGTCAACCTGCTGCACGTGGGGGTACTTAATGGTCAACCTGCTGCACATGGGGGTACTTAATGGTCAACCTGCTGCACGTGGGGGTACTTAATGGTCAACCTGCTGCACGTGGGAGTACTTAATGGTCAACCTGCTGCACGTGGGGGTACTTAATGGTCAACCTGCTGCACGTGGGGGTACTTAATAGTCAACCTGCTGCACGTGGGGGTACTTAATGGTCAACCTGCTGCACGTGGGGGTACTTAATGGTCAACCTGCTGCACGTGGGGGTACTTAATGGTCAACCTGCTGCACGTGGGGGTACTTAATAGTCAACCTGCTGCACGTGGGAGTACTTAATGGTCAACCTGCTGCACGTGGGGGTACTTAATGGTCAACCTGCTGCACGTGGGGGTACTTAATAGTCAACCTGCTGCACGTGGGGGTACTTAATGGTCAACCTGCTGCACGTGGGGGTACTTAATAGTCAACCTGCTGCACGTGGGGTTACTTGGTAGTCAACCTGCTGCACGTGGGGGTACTTAATGGTCAACCTGCTGCACGTGGGAGTACTTAATGGTCAACCTGCTGCACGTGGGGGTACTTAATGGTCAACCTGCTGCACGTGGGGGTACTTAATGGTCAACCTGCTGCACGTGGGGGTACTAAATGGTCAACCTGCTGCACGTGGGGTACTTAATGGTCAACCTGCTGCACGTGGGAGTACTTAATGGTCAACCTGCTGCACGTGGGGGTACTTAATAGTCAACCTGCTGCACGTGGGGGTACTTAATGGTCAACCTGCTGCACGTGGGGGTACTTAATGGTCAACCTGCTGCACGTGGGGTACTTAATGGTCAACCTGCTGCACGTGGGGGTACTTAATGGTCAACCTGCTGCACGTGGGGGTACTTAATGGTCAACCTGCTGCACGTGGGGGTACTTAATAGTCAACCTGCTGCACGTGGGGGTACTTAATGGTCAACCTGCTGCACGTGGGGGTACTTAATGGTCAACCTGCTGCACGTGGGGTACTTAATGGTCAACCTGCTGCACGTGGGGGTACTTAATGGTCAACCTGCTGCACGTGGGGTACTTAATGGTCAACCTGCTGCACGTGGGGGTACTTAATGGTCAACCTGCTGCACGTGGGGGTACTTAATAGTCAACCTGCTGCACGTGGGGTACTTAATGGTCAACCTGCTGCACGTGGGGGTACTTAATGGTCAACCTGCTGCACGTGGGGGTACTTAATGGTCAACCTGCTGCACGTGGGGGTACTTAATGGTCAACCTGCTGCACGTGGGGGTACTTAATAGTCAACCTGCTGCACGTGGGGGTACTTAATGGTCAACCTGCTGCACGTGGGGGTACTTAATGGTCAACCTGCTGCACGTGGGGGTACTTAATGGTCAACCTGCTGCACGTGGGGGTACTTAATGGTCAACCTGCTGCACGTGGGGGTACTTAATGGTCAACCTGCTGCACGTGGGGGTACTTAATGGTCAACCTGCTGCACGTGGGGGTACTTAATGGTCAACCTGCTGCACGTGGGGGTACTTAATGGTCAACCTGCTGCACGTGGGGGTACTTAATGGTCAACCTGCTGCACGTGGGGGTACTTAATGGTCAACCTGCTGCACGTGGGGGTACTTAATGGTCAACCTGCTGCACGTGGGGGTACTTAATGGTCAACCTGCTGCACGTGGGGGTACTTAATGGTCAACCTGCTGCACGTGGGGGTACTTAATGGTCAACCTGCTGCACGTGGGGGTACTTAATGGTCAACCTGCTGCACGTGGGGGTACTTAATGGTCAACCTGCTGCACGTGGGGGTACTTAATGGTCAACCTGCTGCACGTGGGGGTACTTAATGGTCAACCTGCTGCACGTGGGGGTACTTAATGGTCAACCTGCTGCACGTGGGGGTACTTAATGGTCAACCTGCTGCACGTGGGGGTACTTAATGGTCAACCTGCTGCACGTGGGGGTACTTAATGGTCAACCTGCTGCACGTGGGGGTACTTAATGGTCAACCTGCTGCACGTGGGGGTACTTAATGGTCAACCTGCTGCACGTGGGGGTACTTAATGGTCAACCTGCTGCACGTGGGGGTACTTAATGGTCAACCTGCTGCACGTGGGGGTACTTAATGGTCAACCTGCTGCACGTGGGGGTACTTAATGGTCAACCTGCTGCACGTGGGGGTACTTAATGGTCAACCTGCTGCACGTGGGGGTACTTAATGGTCAACCTGCTGCACGTGGGGGTACTTAATGGTCAACCTGCTGCACGTGGGGGTACTTAATGGTCAACCTGCTGCACGTGGGGGTACTTAATGGTCAACCTGCTGCACGTGGGGGTACTTAATGGTCAACCTGCTGCACGTGGGGGTACTTAATGGTCAACCTGCTGCACGTGGGGGTACTTAATGGTCAACCTGCTGCACGTGGGGGTACTTAATGGTCAACCTGCTGCACGTGGGGGTACTTAATAGTCAACCTGCTGCACGTGGGGGTACTTAATGGTCAACCTGCTGCACGTGGGGGTACTTAATGGTCAACCTGCTGCACGTGGGGGTACTTAATGGTCAACCTGCTGCACGTGGGGGTACTTAATGGTCAACCTGCTGCACGTGGGGGTACTTAATGGTCAACCTGCTGCACGTGGGGGTACTTAATGGTCAACCTGCTGCACGTGGGGGTACTTAATGGTCAACCTGCTGCACGTGGGGGTACTTAATGGTCAACCTGCTGCACGTGGGGGTACTTAATGGTCAACCTGCTGCACGTGGGGGTACTTAATGGTCAACCTGCTGCACGTGGGGGTACTTAATGGTCAACCTGCTGCACGTGGGGTACTTAATGGTCAACCTGCTGCACGTGGGGGTACTTAATGGTCAACCTGCTGCACGTGGGGGTACTTAATGGTCAACCTGCTGCACGTGGGGGTACTTAATGGTCAACCTGCTGCACGTGGGGGTACTTAATGGTCAACCTGCTGCACGTGGGGGTACTTAATGGTCAACCTGCTGCACGTGGGGGTACTTAATGGTCAACCTGCTGCACGTGGGGGTACTTAATGGTCAACCTGCTGCACGTGGGGGTACTTAATGGTCAACCTGCTGCACGTGGGGGTACTTAATGGTCAACCTGCTGCACGTGGGGGTACTTAATGGTCAACCTGCTGCACGTGGGGGTACTTAATGGTCAACCTGCTGCACGTGGGGGTACTTAATGGTCAACCTGCTGCACGTGGGGTACTTAATGGTCAACCTGCTGCACGTGGGGGTACTTAATGGTCAACCTGCTGCACGTGGGGGTACTTAATGGTCAACCTGCTGCACGTGGGGGTACTTAATGGTCAACCTGCTGCACGTGGGGGTACTTAATGGTCAACCTGCTGCACGTGGGGGTACTTAATGGTCAACCTGCTGCACGTGGGGGTACTTAATGGTCAACCTGCTGCACGTGGGGGTACTTAATGGTCAACCTGCTGCACGTGGGGGTACTTAATGGTCAACCTGCTGCACGTGGGGGTACTTAATGGTCAACCTGCTGCACGTGGGGGTACTTAATGGTCAACCTGCTGCACGTGGGGGTACTTAATGGTCAACCTGCTGCACGTGGGGGTACTTAATGGTCAACCTGCTGCACGTGGGGGTACTTAATGGTCAACCTGCTGCACGTGGGGGTACTTAATGGTCAACCTGCTGCACGTGGGGGTACTTAATGGTCAACCTGCTGCACGTGGGGGTACTTAATGGTCAACCTGCTGCACGTGGGGGTACTTAATGGTCAACCTGCTGCACGTGGGGGTACTTAATGGTCAACCTGCTGCACGTGGGGGTACTTAATGGTCAACCTGCTGCACGTGGGGGTACTTAATGGTCAACCTGCTGCACGTGGGGGTACTTAATGGTCAACCTGCTGCACGTGGGGGTACTTAATGGTCAACCTGCTGCACGTGGGGGTACTTAATGGTCAACCTGCTGCACGTGGGGGTACTTAATGGTCAACCTGCTGCACGTGGGGGTACTTAATGGTCAACCTGCTGCACGTGGGGGTACTTAATGGTCAACCTGCTGCACGTGGGGGTACTTAATGGTCAACCTGCTGCACGTGGGGGTACTTAATGGTCAACCTGCTGCACGTGGGGGTACTTAATGGTCAACCTGCTGCACGTGGGGGTACTTAATGGTCAACCTGCTGCACGTGGGGGTACTTAATGGTCAACCTGCTGCACGTGGGGGTACTTAATGGTCAACCTGCTGCACGTGGGGGTACTTAATGGTCAACCTGCTGCACGTGGGGGTACTTAATGGTCAACCTGCTGCACGTGGGGGTACTTAATGGTCAACCTGCTGCACGTGGGGGTACTTAATGGTCAACCTGCTGCACGTGGGGGTACTTAATGGTCAACCTGCTGCACGTGGGGGTACTTAATGGTCAACCTGCTGCACGTGGGGGTACTTAATGGTCAACCTGCTGCACGTGGGGGTACTTAATGGTCAACCTGCTGCACGTGGGGGTACTTAATGGTCAACCTGCTGCACGTGGGGGTACTTAATGGTCAACCTGCTGCACGTGGGGGTACTTAATAGTCAACCTGCTGCACGTGGGGGTACTTAATGGTCAACCTGCTGCACGTGGGGGTACTTAATGGTCAACCTGCTGCACGTGGGGGTACTTAATGGTCAACCTGCTGCACGTGGGGGTACTTAATGGTCAACCTGCTGCACGTGGGGGTACTTAATGGTCAACCTGCTGCACGTGGGGGTACTTAATGGTCAACCTGCTGCACGTGGGGGTACTTAATGGTCAACCTGCTGCACGTGGGGGTACTTAATGGTCAACCTGCTGCACGTGGGGGTACTTAATGGTCAACCTGCTGCACGTGGGGGTACTTAATGGTCAACCTGCTGCACGTGGGGGTACTTAATGGTCAACCTGCTGCACGTGGGGGTACTTAATGGTCAACCTGCTGCACGTGGGGTACTTAATGGTCAACCTGCTGCACGTGGGGGTACTTAATGGTCAACCTGCTGCACGTGGGGGTACTTAATGGTCAACCTGCTGCACGTGGGGGTACTTAATGGTCAACCTGCTGCACGTGGGGGTACTTAATGGTCAACCTGCTGCACGTGGGGGTACTTAATGGTCAACCTGCTGCACGTGGGGTACTTAATGGTCAACCTGCTGCACGTGGGGGTACTTAATAGTCAACCTGCTGCACGTGGGGGTACTTAATGGTCAACCTGCTGCACGTGGGGGTACTTAATGGTCAACCTGCTGCACGTGGGGGTACTTAATAGTCAACCTGCTGCACGTGGGGGTACTTAATGGTCAACCTGCTGCACGTGGGGGTACTTAATGGTCAACCTGCTGCACGTGGGGTACTTAATAGTCAACCTGCTGCACGTGGGGGTACTTAATGGTCAACCTGCTGCACGTGGGGTACTTAATAGTCAACCTGCTGCACGTGGGGGGTACTTAATATCGATCTGCTGCACGTGGGGGTACTTAATGGTCAACCTGCTGCACGTGGGGGTACTTAATGGTCAACCTGCTGCACGTGGGGTACTTAATGGTCAACCTGCTGCACGTGGGGGTACTTAATAGTCAACCTGCTGCACGTGGGGGTACTTAATGGTCAACCTGCTGCACGTGGGGTACTTAATGGTCAACCTGCTGCACGTGGGGGTACTTAATGGTCAACCTGCTGCACGTGGGGGTACTTAATAGTCAACCTGCTGCACGTGGGGGTACTTAATGGTCAACCTGCTGCACGTGGGGGTACTTAATGGTCAACCTGCTGCACGTGGGGTACTTAATGGTCAACCTGCTGCACGTGGGGGTACTTAATAGTCAACTGCTGCACGTGGGGTACTTAATGGTCAACCTGCTGCACGTGCGGGTGGTACTTAATGGTCAACCTGCTGCACGTGGGGGTACTTAATGGTCAACCTGCTGCATGTGGGGGTACTTAATGGTCAACCTGCTGCACGGGGGGTTACTTAATAGTCAACTGCTGCACGTGGGGGTACTTAATGGTCAACCTGCTGCACGTGGGGTACTTAATGGTCAACCTGCTGCACGTGGGGGTACTTAATAGTCAACCTGCTGCACATGTGGGGGTAATTAATGGTCAACCTGCTGCACGTGGGGGTCCTTAATGGTCAACCTGCTGCACGTCG
>WNGS01000955.1:8249-27618 GCA_020271785.1 Procambarus virginalis | reverse complement strand
TTGTAAAATAGAATTCTGTTAAAGTAGGCGAAGCGTAAACCCAGCGATGTGTGATGTGAAATTGGATTTCGATGTCGATTCAAAATATAACCTATTAAAAATATTCTTATCAAAACACAAAAACGTAGTATTCCATATAAATTGAGTAGATCGAATAATAATGCCCCGAAATGGATAATAATGGATATGAAGAACTTTATAGGTAGAAAGAGAACGTGGTACAAAATAAGTAAGAATGGAGAAGTCAGTCTAGAACAAAAATTCGTTCGCCTGGAAGAAATGTTAAAAAAGAGATCAGGAGGGCAAAAAAAAAAAACTATGAAGCTTGCATAGCAGGGCAAGCAAAGGCAAATCCTAAAGATTTTTTTTTAGTTATATCGAACAAAGATTAGGGAAAGAATAAGTCCATTAAAAACTGAGACAGGTCAAATAACGGATAATGACGAAGAGATGAGTAGTTAAATAAATACTTTATCTCTGTATTTGCCAATGAAGAACTTAACTATATGCCTTCAGCCGAACAAGTCTATGTGGGTGGGGAAGAGGACAGGTTGACTAGTTTAACAGTTACCAGGGAGGATGTTATTATACAAATACTGAAACTCAAGCCAAACAAATCCCCAGGGCGGACGAGGTGTTTGCCAGGGTTCATAGGGAATGCAAAGAGGAGCTTTGCGAGTCGTTGTCGTCCATATTCAATAAATCATTAGAGTCAGTCAGCGTGCCGGAGTCGTGGAAGGTTGCTAATGTTGAACCAGTTTTCAACAAAGGAGACAGATCACTTGCGTCAAACTATCTGTCAATTAGCTTAACGTCTATTGTGGAAAAGTTGCTTGAATTGATAATTGTAAATACCATTCGTCTTCATCTTGAAAAATATAGATTAATAAATGATCCACAGCTTTGTTTTACAAATAGCCGTTCGTGTTTACCAAATTTGCTATCTTTTACTTCCAGCATAGTTGAGGCAGTTGATAGTGGTAAGGATTGTGATGTTGTGTACCTTGACTTTAGAAAAGCTTTTGATACAGAGCCACATGAAAGACTGGTTAAAAAGATAGAGGCTCAAGGTATTGGGGGTGCTATATTAAGTATGGATTAGGGCATGGCTATACCAAGGAAACAGAGAGTTAGTAGAAGTGGGGTTAAGTCAGAGTGGGAAAATGTTGTAAGTGGAGTGCCTCAAGGCTCTGTCCTGGGACCTCTGTTACTGTTGTTGTGTTTTGTTTTAGATTCAGCTATTCGGGAATAAAACCCCACGCAGCACGGGCTAAGGTGAGCACGTTCGTAATCCTATTTGAATTCATAATATATATAAATGATTTAGATTCATGTTTGAGCAGCAATATTTGCAAATTTGCCGACGATCCGAAAATCGGATGGAAATAAACACGGAAGAATACTCTAAATAGGGTTTTGAAAATCTATGTAGGGTTTTGAAATGGTGAAAAAATGGAAGATGCAGTTTAATATTGACAAAGGTAAGGTTTTGTGGCTCGGTAATGATGACAGTTACAAGATATGAGCTAGATGGTGTGAAGGCGGATTACGGAAGGGATCTGGGAGTTATGATTAGTAAGAAATTAACATAAAAAAATAAGAATCAACGTAACTGCAGAAGACCTGCATGCCCACACGAGGCAGTGCCTATTTATATTCACCTAAACTCATCCATATACATGTCCAACCCACGTTTGAATCAATCATGAGACCCCACCCCTGGTTGATCAGTCCAGCAACCAGGAGGCCTGGTCGACGACCGGGCCGTGGGGACGCTAAGCCCCAGAAGCACCTCAAGGTAACCCCTACCATGCAATGTGCCAAATGGTTCCATAAATAAATAACCCAGCTACCGAACCAATATTTACCCAGGACAAGGCTTAATTTACATACTCCAGAAAGGCGAAGAACCAGGGGCAAAAAAAAAGCCCCCCCCCAATTTTTTTTTTAATCTTTTGTTTTTTAATATTTTGTTAAGACCAAAAAATCAATGCACAAATGCTCGAAATAAGGCAAGTATAGTACACTGGGATTTATCTCTCAAAGCATTAGCAATAAAACACCTGATGTGCTTATTCAACAATATCATGCTCTTGTTAGGCCCCATTTAGATTATGCAGTTCAGTTCTGGTCGTCATAATATAAAATAGATATAAATTCACTAGAACGCGTCCAGTGAGGGATAAAAGTTAATCTTTCAAATTAGAAACCTTTCATATGAAGAGAGAGATTGACAAATCTTAATTTAGATTCTATAGAAAAGCAAAGAATTAGGGGGTGACTTGATAGAGGTATACAAGTGGATGAATGGGCATTACATGAATGGGTGTTATTAATTGGGAATTAAAACGAAACGAAGACCCTAGGGCAGGCAAGCAGGGGATGGAAGTCTGGTGCGAGGATGCGGAAAACTTGAGGAGGGAGCAGGATACAAGTTTGAAGCAAACACAAAATAAACGGTCTCCTGCACCCAGCACTGCCGGGTGGGTAAACATAGGGCAGAAGATTAGCTTCATTCTAGATTGTCACTTCCCACTCCCATCTTGGTACTATACCGAGAAGAGAAGGTAGACAATCTCCAGTGATGCGGTAGTCATAGAGAGATTCACAATCATCATGATCTACCGCATCAAAGTCCGGTTTCTGGGGGAAACCAGATTCAGCGGGCACCAAATACTCAAGAAAATTATTGACATCACGAATGCTGCTCCATTGGACAACTGTGAAGATGCCCACGGCGCTGTACCTCTATATTCAAGCGAGGAAGCTCTATAACAACTCTTTGCTCCGGAACACCAGGACGCTCTACTCCGACCTCATAATCCTACCTTCCCGACGCTACCTGGCGGAACGAACCACTTTCGTCAGCCATACCATGGTACGCATCCCTGTCCACATGGTCCGTCCATGGCCTGCACGGACCATCCCCGTCCACATGGTCCGTCCATGGCCTGCACGGACCATCCCCGTCCACATGGTCCGTCCATGGCCTGCACGGACCATCTCCGTCCACATGGTCCGTCCAAAGCCTGCACGGATCATCCCCGTCCACATGGTCCGTCCATGGCCTGCACGGACCATCCCCGTCCACATGGTCCGTCCATGGCCTGCACGGACCATCCCCGTCCACATGGTCCGTCCGTGGCCTGCACGGACCATCCCCGTCCACATGGTCCGTCCATGGCCTGCACGGACCATCCCCGTCCACATGGTCCGTCCATGGCCTGCACGGACCATCACCGTCCACATGGTCCGTCCATGGCCTGCACGGACCATGGCCGTCTACATGGTCCGTCCATGGCCTTCACGGACCATCACCGTCCACATGGTCCGTCCATGGCCTTCACGGACCATCACCGTCCACATGGTCCGTCCATGGCCTGCACGGACCATCCCCGTCCACATGGTCCGTCCATGGCCTGCACGGACCATCCCCGTCCACATGGTCCGTCCATGGCCTGCACGGACCATCACCGTCCACATGGTCCGTCCATGGCCTGCACGGACCATGGCCGTCTACATGGTCCGTCCATGGCCTTCACGGACCATCACCGTCCACATGGTCCGTCCATGGCCTTCACGGACCATCACCGTCCACATGGTCCGTCCATGGCCTGCACGGACCATCACCGTCCACGGCCTGCACGGACCATCACCGTTCACATGGTCCGTCCATGGCCTGCACGGACCATCCCCGTCCACATGGTCCGTCCATGGCCTGCACGGACCATCTCCGTTCACATGGTCCGTCCATGGCCTGCACGGACCATCCCCGTCCACATGGTCCGTCCATGGCCTGCACGGACCATCCCCGTCCACATGGTCCGTCCATGGCCTGCACGGACCATCACCGTCCACATGGTCCGTCCATGGCCTGCACGGACCATCACCGTCCACATCGTCCGTCCATGGCCTGCACGGACCATCACCGTCCACGTGGTCCACCGTCCATGGCCTGCACGGACCATCACCGTTCACATGGTCCGTCCATGGCCTGCACGGACCATCACCGTCCACGTGGTCCACCGTCCATGGCCTGCACGGACCATTACCGTCCACGTGGTCCACCGTCCATGGCCTGCACGGACCATCACCGTTCACATGGTCCGTCCATGGCCTGCACGGACTATCACCGTCCACATGGTCCATCCATGGCCTGCACGGACCATCACCGTCCACATGGTCCGTCCATGGCCTGTACGGACTATCACCGTCCACATGGTCCATCCATGGCCAGCACGGACCATCACTGTTCACATGGGCGTCCGTCCATGGCCTGCACGGACCATCACCGTCCACATGGTCCGTCCATGGCCTGCACGGACCATCACCGTTCACATGGTCGTCCGTTCATGGCCTGCACGGACCATCACCGTCCACATGGTCCGTCCATGGCCTGCACGGACCATCACCGTTCACATGGTCCGTCCATGGCCTGCACGGACCATCACCGTCCACATGGTCTGTCCATGGCCTGCACGGACCATCACCGTCCACATGGTCCGTCCATGGCCTGCACGGACCATCACCGTTCACATGGTCCGTCCATGGCCTGCACGGACCATCACCGTCCACATGGTCCGTCCATGGCCTGCACGGACCATCACCGTCCACATGGTCCGTCCATGGCCTGCACGGACCATCACCGTTCACATGGTCCGTCCATGGCCTGCACGGACCATCACCGTCCACATGGTCCGTCCATGGCCTGCACGAACCATCACCGTTCACATGGTCCGTCCATGGCCTGCACGGACCATCACCGTCCACATGGTCCGTCCATGGCCTGCACGGACCATCACCGTCCACATGGTCCGTCCATGGCCTGCACGGACCATGGCCGTCTACATGGTCCGTCCATGGCCTTCACGGACCATCACCGTCCACATGGTCCGTCCATGGCCTTCACGGACCATCACCGTCCACATGGTCCGTCCATGGCCTGCACGGACCATCACCGTCCACGGCCTGCACGGACCATCACCGTTCACATGGTCCGTCCATGGCCTGCACGGACCATCACCGTTCACATGGTCCGTCCATGGCCTGCACGGACCATCACCGTTCACATGGTCCGTCCATGGCCTGCACGGACCATCACCGTTCACATGGTCCGTCCATGGCCTGCACGGACCATCACCGTTCACATGGTCCGTCCATGGCCTGCACGGACCATCACCGTTCACATGGTCCGTCCATGGCCTGCACGGACCATCACCGTCCACATGGTCCGTCCATGGCCTGCACGGACCATCACCGTCCACATGGTCCGTCCATGGCCTGCACGGACCATCACCGTCCATGGCCTGCACGGACCATCACCGTCCATGGCCTGCACGGACCATCACCGTCCATGGCCTGCACGGACCATCACCGTCCACATGGTCCGTCCATGGCCTGCACGGACCATCACCGTCCACATGGTCCGTCCATGGCCAGCACGGACCATCACCGTCCATGGCCTGCACGGACCATCACCGTCCATGGCCTGCACGGACCATCACCGTCCATGGCCTGCACGGACCATCACCGTCCATGGCCTGCACGGACCATCACCGTCCATGGCCTGCACGGACCATCACCGTCCATGGCCTACACGGACCATCACCGTCCATGGCCTGCACGGACCATCACCGTTCATGGCCTACACGGACCATCACCGTCCACATGGTCCGTCCATAGCCTGCACGGACCTTCACCGTCCATGGCCTGCACGGACCATCACCGTCCATGGCCTGCACGGACCATCACCGTCCACAGGGTCCGTCCATGGCCTGCACGGACCATCACCGTTCACAAGGTCCGTCCATGGCCTGCACGGACCATCACCGTCCATGGCCTGCACGGACCATCACCGTCCATGGCCTGCACGGACCATCACCGTCCATGGCCTGCACGGACCATCACCGTCCACATGGTCCATCCATGGCCTGCACGGACCATCACCGTCCACATGGTCCGTCCATGGCCTGCACGGACCATCACCGTCCATGGCCTGCACGGACCATCACCGTCCACATGGTCCGTCCATAGCCTGCACGGACCATCACCGTCCACATGGTGCGTCCATGGCCTGCACGGACCATCACCGTCCACATGGTCCGTCCATGGCCTGCACGGACCATCACCGTCCATGGCCTGCACGGACCATTACCGTTCATGGCCTGCACGGACCATCACCGTCCATGGCCTGCACGGACCATCACCGTCCATGGCCTGCACGGACCATCACCGTCCATGGCCTGCACGGACCATCACCGTCCACATGGTCCGTCCATGGCCTACACGGACCATCACCGTCCACGGCCTGCACGGACCATCACCGTCCACATGGTCCGTCCATGGCCTGCACGGAACATCACCGTCCACATGGTCCGTCCATGGCCTGCACGGACCATCACCGTCCACATGGTGCGTCCATGGCCTACACGGACCATCACCGTCCACGGCCTGCACGGGCCATCACCGTCCACATGGTCCGTCCATGGCCTGCACGGACCATCACCATCCATGGCCTGCACGGACCATCACTGTCCATGGCCTGCACGGACCATCACCGTCCACATGGTCCGTCCATGGCCTGCACGGACCATCACCGTCCACGGCCTGCACGGACCATCACCGTCCATGGCCTGCACGGACCATCACCGTCCACATGGTCCGTCCATGGCCTGCACGGACCATCACCGTCCATGGCCTGCACTGACCATCACCGTCCATGGCCTGCACGGACCATCACTGTCCATGGCCTGCACTGACCATCACCGTCCACATGGTCCGTCCATGGCCTGCACGGACCATCACCGTCCACGGCCTGCACGGACCATCACCGTCCATGGCCTGCACGGACCATCACCGTCCACATGGTCCGTCCTAGGCCTGCACGGACCATCACCATCCGTGGGCTGCACGGACCATCACCGTCCACATGGTCCGTCCATGGCCTACACGGAACATCACCGTCCACATGGTCCGTCCATGGCCTGCACAGACCATCACGGTCCACATGGTCCGTCCATGGCCTGCACGGGCCATCACCGTCCACATGGTCCGTCCATGGCCTGCACGGACCATCACCGTCCACATGGTCCGTCCATGGCCTGCACGGACCATCACCGTCCACATGGCCCGTCCATGGCCTGCACGGACCATCACCGTCTACATGGTCCGTCCATGGCCTGCACGGACCATGGCCGTTCTCTCCTGTACTACAGGTATTTACTCTTTCAGGTGTGGCTCCCGTGCCGTTGCCATGCCAACATGGAGCCCTTGGATGTACCTGGAAGAGGGAGAACTGCCAGCCAGGAGGTACTGGATGCTGCAGTTGTCAGTTCTCCCGGGCTGGGTCGTCCCCATGACGCCGACGCCACTCACGACCCGCACCACACTACAACTGTGTCGTCGTCCTCACCAAGGTACAGTAAGAGACATTATTTTACACCTGACGCCATGCCCAGTGTTCTCAACCTTTCACCTTTCTTTATGTGTTCCTCGCGGCCTTTCCTTTGCTCTCCAATACTTCTACTCTGAGAAAATAAATTTTCACAGCTGTCATAGTTGTATAAAGTGTATGACTGTATAAATCAGTGTGAAATCTCCTGTGTACACTAATAGTACACACAAGTCGGAATTCTTTAACTAGGAACTTAAATCTGCCATATTTGGTAACTGCAGACAGCCCACATCATGAGTACACCAAAGATATTGCAAGTGTGGTTGTATGCCTGGGTCCCCAATTAATTAGAGCAGCTGAACATATATACACCAGTTGTTTAACACCTCGCGGCTTCATCACCTTGAAGGCGTCTGAGGGAAATTTTCAGGTTTGTGGTTAGTAGGAGGAGAAATAAGGGTCGACCATCTATAATTACCAACTGATAAAAGGCCAACTGACGTAGGCCTCAGCCATGACGTATCCATGATGTCATGGACCTGACTGGCATGGGTAATCTCTTTTCATTGGATCAGGCATCATTACTTGTATCTCATTAGCCACTCATAAACTGGACCATAAACTGGACTGTTGTACCCGCGAGAAAGTCAGTGAAGCACAGCTTGAGCCTGCCAGTCATTCTGCCAGTCAAGCTATATGGCCACTAGTGTAGAGTACCGCACGACATCTCGATACGACTCTCATGCTACATGATCGTCTACAGAATCACGGTCATGGTAGATGAATATCAATCACAATTGTCAGGTGACTTGATTTGTAGAGAATTTAAATGAAATCAAGTGATCTCCTTCAGAGGTAACTGACTGCGCTCAGAGTATTCGAGAATATCTTAAACATCAGAGTATTGTAAAACCGGAGCCGGTTACCGGAGTGATGTACATTCGTCGCCGCCTGATTCTTTATATGAAATTCCTCTTGACTGAATGAACTTAGACTGACAATTCAATCAGAGTGAGTTAAGTAAACTGTCCATAAATGTCGAGAAAGAGGAAGATAGAAAGAGACTACAAGACGACCTGGACAAACTGGTACAGAAAAAGTTTAACTTATGCAAGTATAATGTCATGAAATTAGGTGACGGAAGCAGGAGGCCGAAAACAAGGTACCATCTGGGAGCTGAAATCTTTCAAGGGTCAAGTAAAGAGATAGATCTGGGGGTTGATTTCAATACGAACCTGTTCTCAAAAGCCTACATCAAAAGTATATCATCTGTGGCATGTGTTAGATTGGCCAACGTAAGAATTTTTATTAGAAACTTGTTTAAGGAATCATTCAGAACCTTGTTTAGCACATATATCAGACCAGTCTTGGAGTATGCAGCTCCAGCCTGGAGGCCATACCTAGTTAAACACCAGACAAAGTTAGAGAAGATTCAAAGGTATGCCACCAGATTAGTCCCAGTGCCCAGAGGTGTGAGTTACGAGGAAAGGCTACGGGAATTAAACCTCACGTCTCTGGAAGTAACAAAAGTAAGGGGAGACATGATCACCACCTACAAATTTCTCAACGGAATTGAGAGGGTGAATAAAGACAAACCATTTAGCATAGGTGGATCATGAACAAGGAGACACAGGTGGAAATTTAGTACTCAAATGAGCCACCCAGACATTTGAAAGAACATTTTCAGTGTTATCTTGAGATGATTTCGGGGCTTAGCGTCCCCTTTTTGTTACACACTTCCCCGGAAGCAGCCCGTAGCAGCTGTCTAACTCCCAGGTACCTATTTACTGCTAGGTAACAGGGGCATCAGGGTGAAAAAACATTTTGCCCATTTGTCTCCGCCTCCACCGGGGATCGAACCCGAAACCTCAGGACTACGAATCTGAAGCGCTGTCCACCCAGCTGTCAAGCGCCCTGTCAAGGTAGTTAAGGAGAGGTGTCAGGGTAGTTAAGGAGAGGTGTCAAGGTAGTTAAGGAGAGGTGTCAAGGTAGTTAAGGAGAGGTGTCAGGGTAGTTAACAAATGGAATGCACTAGACAGTGATGTGGTGGAAGCAGACCCATACACAGTTTCAGATGTAGATGTGGTAATACCCAATTGACTCAGGAACCTGTACACCAGTTTATTGACTGTTGAGAGGCGGGACCAAAGAGGCAGAGCTCTCTTGGGTAACCTTTAGAGCTCTTCTTTTAGTTGTGCCCTCACAAGCACAACTAGGTGAGCTGCCCCCCCCCTTACGTGCCAGTGTCAGAGATGAGTCGTCGGTGCTATGCCACAAGTCCACTAAGCCTCCTGCATATCTTCTGTACCTGCCATGTGACGTCATCACCAACTGGCTCTCACCCATGTGGTGTTCTGTGTTGCTGTGGAAGTCTTGGTTGTAGGGTTAATATATAACCATTCCTTGGTTACTGACTTTAATACTTATAATGATACATGGCTAGCAGCGTGCAAGCATTGTTGTTGTTTTTGTTGATTTAGAGGCGACGACGATCGGGGGATCGAATGCGCCCCGGAGCACCTGTGAAGGGTTAATCGCGAAGCCAGAAAAGGTGAACCGCCAAGCCTAATCGTGAAACGTCGTGAAACGAGTGACGCCAATCACTGGAATCTAATATGCCACGTGGCAAAGACACGCAGACAGGCAGATGATTGGGGAGCCCCAGGAGTCCCTCAGGGTGACAAACAGGGTCCCACAGAGAACAGAGAACACTGAGTAGCAAAACCACAATCCCAGCTAAAACGCAAAAGTCATCCAGTGCCCCTCGGCAGAGCAGAAGCCGGCCGCCCACCATGGCTGAGGACACACCAGGAGCCCACCAAGACCCACCAACTCCTGGCACCTCTCGGCCAAACCGGCGTCAGACACTGTCACTCTGCCGGGAGAGCCAGTCAGAACAAGTAAAAAAATCTATCAACAATCCCATGACTCAAGGCGATGTGCGCGCCAGGCGTCGTACAGTTATAACTCTTTTTGAGTTATAACTCATTTTGTCTTTATCATTTGTACGACTTTGGACTTCATCAGTTTTTACACTAGTTGGAATCACTTTGAAATAAGATATATTACGTGTTATACTATGATCTCTATTACTAGCTGTTACCATAGTTCCTTTTACACTAATCACTTTATATGGTTTTGCATCATACGGCATATCTAGCTTTCCCTCTTTTTTTCTTTTTAACTAGAATGGTCGCCAACCTTCATGAATTGTTCCTTTGCACGTTGATCATGAGTAATTTTCATTTTGCCTTTGGCTAGTGCATCCTTCTGAGCGAGACGTTTATCCGTTACCTCAGCTGGCATGACAGGTAGTGTGATCCTCATAGGACGTCCAAATAAGAGTTCATCAGGTGACTTGCCCAGTGTTCCATGTGGTGTTGCACGGTAGTTCCTGAGAAAAGCATACATAGCTTGTCTCCAGGATCGTCCTTCGGCATGAGCACAGCGTACCACTTTCATGAGAGGTTGTATGAATCTCTCGACGTCTCCAGATGCCTGAGGATGTAGTGCATCACACGGTGGTGTTTGAATCAAATATGTTCAGCAAGTCTTGTAGAAGTCTTGTCCATTGAATGGCGGTTCATTGTCCGTCTTGACAACTTCAGGAATGCCAAAATTTGAAAAGATCTTGTCGAGTTTCGGGATGACAGCCTTTGCAGATGTGGAAGTGATGATTTCTACTTCTGGATAACGTGAGTGATCATCAATGACTACCATCAATTACTCTCCAGTTGGTCGCGGTCCACAGAAGTCCATCGATACTTCCGTCCATGGTGCAGCAGGTAGTGGTGAAGGTTGTAGAGGTGTAGGTCATGAAGTATCCACAGCAGCTTGGCAAGGGACACAGGCATCCTGCATGTCCCTTGCTTGACGACCAATGCCAGGAAACCACACCTTTTCTCGTAGCTGCTGTTTGGTCCTAACAAGACCTTGGTGTCCTTGATGTGCAAGCTTCAGAGCACGTTGCTGGAGAACTGCTGGAATGACGATACGAGTACCTCGCAGCACGGTGTCGCGTTGTTGCGTAACACTTTATTCTGTCTGATACGTTCAAGAGCTTTGAATGTATCTTGGTCAACTCCTGAGTGTGGGATGCGTGGACACTTTTTCTTAGTCAATGCATCCACTGTTGCTTGCAGAGTTGGGTCCTCTAGGGTTGCAGTACGGATTTTATCAAGAGTGAGACCCTTGGGGACTGTATCACAGGTTACAGAGTGTACATATTCCTCAGCAACTTGCTGATGCTTGGTGATGGTGAAACTGTTGGCAGGATGTCGACTGATGTCATCAGCGGGATTGCCTGCACCCGGCTTGTATTTCACAGTGAAGTTGTATGGCTACAGACGAAGAACCCATCTCTCAATGCGAGGTGGTGGTTTGGACTTTGGATTACTTAACATGGTCACCAACGGTTTGTGATCAGTGACTATCGTGGTGAAGGGTGCACCAAGCAGATACACATTGAAGTGTTCACAGCCCCATACAAGAGCAAGAGCTTCCTTCCCTGTTTGAGTGTATCGTTGCTCAACATCTGTGAAAGAACGGCTGGTGTAGGCTCTGGAATCTGGTTGACCAGGTTTGTGTTGGGCTAACACAGCACCTAAACCAACAGGACTAGCGTCCACCGTTAACTCAGTGTCCATTGATGGATCAAAGTACGCAGCAGTCGCATTCTCTACTAGTACATCTTTCACAGCATCAAATGCATTTTGCTCGATATCACTCCAGTACCATGATGCATTTTTCTTCAGCTCACGTAGAGGCTTGGTAATGGTAGCAAAATCTGCAATGAAGCGAGAACAGTAGTTTTCCATTCCCAGAAAACTATGTACTTCAGTGGATGTTGAAGGAGGTGCAGCATTCTTGATATCTGCAACTTTCTTAGGATCTGGAGACAAACCTTTGTCGCTAAGTACATGTCCAAAGAATGTAATTTTATGTTGATTGAACTTACACTTTGCTCGGCTTAGCGTCAGATTCTTTTCTCGTAAGCGTTGCAATCTTGCACGAAGAGCTTTGTCATGTTCAGCTTGGGTACGGCCATAAACAATGATGTCATCAGACATGTTGTCAGCATTAGGTATATCTTGCAATACCTGGCTGATGATGTGCTGGAATACCTCAGCAGCACTGTTAATACCAAAACTCAGGCGCTTGTACGTATACAGACCTCGATGTGTCGTAAACGTTGTGATGAAGCGACTCACATCATCAAGTTCAAGCTGATGATAGCCCTTGTTTAAATCTAACTTGCTAAATACAGTTGCACTATTCAAGCGGTAAACCATATCATCTACAGTGGGTGTACGATGGCGTTCACGCATTATTGCCTTGTTGGGAACACGCATGTCTACACAAATGCGTATCTCATCTGGATTCTTCGGCTTTGGTGGAGTGACAATTGGGCTTACCCATGGTGTTGGGCATGTTACTGGTTCAATGATATCTAGTTCCATCAGCCTATCCAGTTCGGCATCGACTTTCTGGCGAGTATAGAATGGCTGTCGGCGATGTGGTTGGGCAACTGGAATTATATCTGGGTTGATATACTGATAGCAAAGTATATCTGCATAACAACCTATGGATTAAAATCGATCAGAGAATTCAGCAACAATAGCATCAACAATGTTTGCAGATTCCACTGCTACAGCATTAAAAAACTGGAGAAGCCCAAATTTGGTTGAAGTGTTGTAACTAAGCAGGGACTCCTTTGCGTTCCTGACAACATGTAATGTAGTAATGAGCATTGAATTATTTGATGTAATCTCTGCAGTGAAAGTTCCAATCACTGGCAAAGCTGCCTCTGAAGCATAGGCAGTGGTTTTAGCCTTGTAGCTCTCAAGCTTTGGGAACTGTTTTTTGAATTTCTCAAAGTGGCACTCAGCAATGGTGTCAGTGTTTGATCCAGTGTCAATGAGAACTTTGAGACAAATACCAGCAATGTATACTATAGTCTCTGGGTTGTTTGGAAAATTATTCCATTCTGTGATTGCTTGTACTCCATAAATATAAACACATTTACTGTGTGACGGTAACGAGTTGGAAATGGTGGTCGGCAGTCTTCCAACTAGCAGGTGTCAGTGCTGGGCCACATATAATATATAAAAAAAAAGGAAAAAAAAGAGAAAAAAAGAATGACTGCGTGATTGGTAATCTGTGGTAAGGTCGGAAATACGAAAGACAATAATAAAAACTGGATTTTAATAACAATAAAAAAACACAAATTGAAACAAATGCAAAATCTTGGCTTAATGGTAAAAAATGTCAAGTGGAAAAAAATACATAAACATGAAAATAGATTACGTTAATGGGGAGGAGAATTGACATACAAAAGTAAATAAAATATGAATGCTGGAATATATGCACTAACTATAAACCTCTATTTGACCACACCAGGTGAGTCACTTAGGAGTTCATAGCTTGCGAGCACACAATATTCTGGCTGGCAGAAACGCAAGGGACTCCAACAATAACTGGCGAGGACTTGTGATTGGCGAGGAGCCGAAGTGGAGTGTTGGTTGGCGGCCAATGAGGAAGCTGGATGGCCGCAAGTCGCTAGTTAGGCAGTTGAAGGGTTCGGCGCATCGACCAGGTGCAGCAGGTGCTGGAATGGGGGGGAGGAGGGAGTTGCTGGTACGTGTGGCTATCTTAATATGTACGTTTAGCCACTACAAAACGTATCTTGTATATTGATGAGGACAGGATGAGTCACAGAAATAGCAGGCTAAATCTCTGATAAGAGATTATCGTCACAACTGTCATCTGAGATTGGCTGTAATGGCATGATTTGTACATCATTAACATTCTGGATATGAGGTGCAATATTGTGTTTGCCACCTCGACCCCTGTTACTTGACCCTCGTACATTACTCATGTTCACTGACTGTGGTTTCTTGAGTGCGGAACGACACACAGCACCAAAATGACCTAGTTTTCCACACTCACAGCACTTCTTACCTTGAGCGGGACAAACATTATCTTGGTGTGGGTAGTCTCCTCCACAACTGTAACATTATTGTTGACACGTTCTGATGTGAGTCGTTGTGACTGCTTGGGTCGTGTTTCTTGACTCCAGTTGTGATGTGGTTCTCGGCTCAAATTGCTGTTGGGTTTGTCATGATGCCTCCTATGATCACGGTGTCCTCCCTGAAACTTACGTACCTCATCGCTGTCAGTAACACTGGCAGAACCATTGTTGGCACTGCTCTCCATGACACGAGCATCACGTGAAGCACCACACTCCATGACACGAGCATCACGTGCAGCACCACACTCCATGACACGTGCATCACGTGCAGCACCACACTCCATGACACGTGCATCACGTGCAGCACCACACTCCATGACACGTGCATCACGTGCAGCACCACACTCCATGACACGTGCATCACCACACTCCATGACACGTGCATCACGTGCAGCATCACACTCCATGACACAAGCAGTATCCAGAATCTTGGTAAGAGAACTTTTATCAACAAGTTCCAGACCTCTTCGACGGGTACGTGTAGATGTGAATGTTTCAATGTTTTGCTGTTGAATTTCTTTGTCAACATCAGTAAACTCAAGGTGCTGCTAAACCTTGTAGACGTGTGTGGTATTGATCTACAGTTTCAGTAGGGAGTTGTTTGGCTCTCTTGAAATACATAATTTCCATAGGAATGTTCTGTCTAGGTTTGAAAGGTTCAGTTAATTTGGCTTTGGCGGTGTCATAATCTTTGGCACCACCAGTGTCTTTCAGTGTATCAAAAATGTCACAAACTCGATCACCTGCATAATGAAGTAGAAAGTCACGCTTTCTCTTAGCACTTTTGGTGTCTGAAACTATTAACAAATTGTCAAACATAATGAAGTAGGAAGGCTATTTTTTCAGTCCTTTTGTTGTATGAAACTATTAAATTTTTTTTTAAACCTTTTAAGCCATTTGGTCCATTTATGTGACAGGTTTGTCTGGTCACAGTCAGGATCAAATGTAGGAAACTGAGATATATTTGCATTTTATATGTGTAAATGTGAACATATCACTTTAATGTTCCTCAGCATGCTAAACACTTACTGCACTTGTTGTTAGTTATGAATTCACTGTAATTACTTTTAATTCTGCAAAGCACACAAGCAATTTAATTTAAGGGCAAAGGTTTGACAACAGTACACAATATAGCAGGAGCTGACCTCTTACCTAGGCTTGTGTACATTGTGGTGCTTGTGTTGTTCCAACTCACAGCTGCACAACAGGTGTGTTAGCAATGTGTCTCTGATGAGTTTTCACCACTGTCAACACAGCAGACAGTTCACAGTATGAAGAATTTTGTTGCACAGAGCGTCGTTTTGTGCATAGCATCGGCAGACAATCACACAGCTTCAGTCAGCACAGAGCTTCAGTCAGCACCAAAGCTTCAGGGGGTTACCACCGAAAAAAAAATTCGGGAAAAAATCGTAAGATTTTGAAAAATTTATAAAAAAACTACGTAGTTCTGTCAAACAATCTGGGTGTGCAATCAGAATGCTTTTACGATATAAATTGGCGTATTTTATGCAAATTTCCATGGGCGTAATTGTGCAGAAATTTTTCCCCGGTGCCCCGCAGCTTTTGGAGCGCCGAAGGTATTCGTCGTACGTTCTTAAACGTCAATTTTTCGTTAATAACGTCGTAATAACTCTGTGTATGAAGAGTCTCCGTGGTTTAGTGGTGAGACACTCGCCTGTCGTTCCCGAGCGCTATGTCATGGGTTCGTATCCTGGCAGGGGGGCGGATTTACTGGGCCGCAATTCCTTAACTGTAGCCTCTGTTTAACGCAACAGTAAAATGTGTTATTGGTTTTTTGTAACAACGATTCTTCGCGGCGAGGGATCGTATCCAGGGACCTGCCGAACGCTTATACCACTACAGTGGCTGTACAAGAACGTAACACCTCTTGTATATAGAGTAAAAAATAAAAAAAAAAGAGTAATGGCGTACAAAGATGCAAAAGAAGTGGGAAAAGATTTCATTTAAAGCGGTGTGGAGGGGAGTGATGGATAAAACAAAGACCGAAGATCAAAATAAATAATCAGTGAAAATAGAATTGTCTTGTTAAATTGCAGAATGTTTCTTTTTTTTGTTCGATGCGGCGGCCGCTCAATTCTTTTAGCTCTGTAATTGGAATAGTACCGCATTATTTGGAGGTTTTCTTGGCTAGAGACACAATGACCATTATATTATTTTTTTTTTAGAGCACAATGAAAATCATGGACAATGACATAGATAGATGAAGCGTTAGATGAGGGGTGTTGTAGTTTAGAAGGAAGATTAAGTTTAGAAGATTTCGAAGATATTAGAAGTAGAAGATTTTTAGAACCCCCACGCAAAAGAGTAAGTTTTTACGAAGATAAAGTAAGACGAAAGTATTAGATTAAGAGCAAGGTCAAATCTGGGGCACTCGGTGTCCCCGTCTATCAGTAAGTACAAAAGAAAAGCCGCTTTTAGTTCGGAGAAGAGTTGACAATGGAAAAATGGTCGGGGCTGGGTTGAGTGGTAGAGGTGTGTGCGGCGCGAAAGGCGCGGACCCGCGCGACACTGACCTGACCGACAAACTGATGACACTTTCTCAACTCCCTCACCTCCCTTAAACCTCCCTCAACTTCCTAAACCTCCTCAACCTTTCTCACACCCTCCTAGGACCTCCCTCACTCCAACAAGCCAAGACATGCACTGAGGAAGTTGATACAATCATGCAGGTGACAGTGAGTGCCCATTGCAGTGCTACCTTGAGGACCCACAATTTGGACCAATTATAATAGGTTAGTATGTTTTGGTGTTATAATGGGTATTTTGTAATAAATAATTGTTAATATATCTGTGCAGGCATATATATGTATATCTATATAGATAGATTATCTATATAATATTAATTATATATAATATATAATATATATATATATATATATATTATATATATTTATTATATGGATTTTTTTTTTCAATTTTTTTTTTCCGTTGTATCAGGGGATTTGAATGGAACTTACACACCTTGCTGAACGGTTTCCTATCTGCAAGGGTTTGTGCCAATTATGAACGAATTTGGTCCACGTCAAGCTCGGGTACAGGTGGCCAAACTTGATTTATTTATCAGGTAAAGAAATTTCACTTCAAGGTATCTCACAGCTTTCATTTTTTAATCAATTACATGCAAAATACACCTTATATGTAGAGTTGTTGCTTCTACAATGTGTTTAAAACATTTTAGTCAAAGTCCAATTTATGATTTGTCTAACATTGAAAACCAGTCATATATTGCCGATTTTTGGAAAGGGAACTTGAATAATTGTATTTTTGCACTAAACACTTTTTTTTTATAAAACTTTCTAATGAAATCCTTAACATGCTAATGTGACAATATGGATTGTTATAAACATGATTTTAGTTAACACATGCATGTGTTCTAGAGATTTTTCGAAAATGTGAAAAATTCGTTGCAATACGTTTTTTTTTTTTTCTCCATTTTATTTAGGTTGTGATGCTGAAACTTGGGATAGTTGCAGCCCTTTCCTTCACCAATCTTCCAAATAAATTTAAGAAAATTTGAATAACTTTTACTTGGTCCGTGATAAACCCCCTTCAGTCCGCACACAGGTTCAGTCAGCACACATTAGTGGTGAGCAACAGCATCCTAACACTAAGTGGCAGGGGACCAGTGAGCCGAAGCAAATATAGATATATATATATATATATATATATATATAGATAATATAGATGTATAGAAGAGATAGAGAGAGAGAGAGTTGATATATAAATATATATAGATATAGTATTATATATATATATATATATAAAATATAAAATATATATAATATATATAAGTGTGTATATTTATCTATTTTATTTGAAAATGTCATTACAACAAAAAAAAGTTACAAGATTGATTAAATGCAGGGTACAAGGCTGCTTGTCAAAAGTTGAATAGCTCCTCAAGCTCCTCAGATGGTGGGCAGGAACCAGGATGCAGCGAGCATTCCTTCTCTGGATTGCCACATCAAGGCGCTGAAAAAGAAAACTGGGAGCTCGAGGTTCTCTAGTTGTTTAGATTAGCTAGGCCCCCAGTCCTTCAAAAACCTAGTACCACTTTTACCCCAGGCACAAAGTGTCTCTGAGGGAATGTGGACTCAAAAATTGTTGTGGTGCTCAAGGTCTCTGTATTTATGTGATTCGCCGATTCCCGTGATGGCAGCCCTCCTGCTGAGTAGCACTGAAGTCAACATAGGTATTGGTTAAAGTTGAGACGCAAGTGTGGTCCCACACCAACTGTCTACCATTCTTCCAGGGGTTCACCGTGCGTGTGATTCCATATGGAGCGACCGAATGCTCATTTAGGAGTTTGTTTTGTAGGGTTTGGTTGACATTAGTTAGCGGGGCTCTCTCTCTGTGGAAAGCTGCATGGTAAGGCTTCTCTTAATAAGGGCATTGACCTCTGCCATGTTTTGCATGCCATCCTCCTGTTCCTTGGCAGAGAAGGCCTGCCCGTCCGTCAGTCGGCCTCTGCCTCGCCGCAAAATACACTGTATTCGGTGTGGATGGGGCAGCGAGACGGAGAGCACCGGCAATTCGGAGGGCCACCCTGCGTTTTTGAGACGGTTGCCGGTTGCTGACATTGGGATTGCAATAGAGAAATACACCTGCATGGGGAGCGGATAACGCTATTAAGCGGGCAGTGTCATGTGGTGTGTCACAGCTTTAGCAAAAAAAGGCGCAAGCTTCGTTGGTCGGCAATTATATAATATATATTAAAATTAGATATAATAATATATAATATATATATAGTATAAATTATATAATATATATCAATTAATTTAACTTGTTTCTGATTACCCAGTCGGGACGACATTTTTTCACTACTGCCTTGTACAACAGTGTTTAAGAAACAGAATGAAGATGGGTCTGCAGAAACAGTGCTCTCGATGCTCTAAGTCACTGCGATCTCAGCCCTCTCGGCTAAC
>WNGS01000954.1:65640-75790 GCA_020271785.1 Procambarus virginalis | reverse complement strand
ATCGTAATTGCTCCTTCCAGCGGTGATCAATTGTGTTTAGCAGTTGTAAACACTGAAGTGAGAGTGTGAAGTAGAACACGAGGTGGTGGGAGGTGGGCACCCGTCCCAGGGAGGAGTCACCACACTCTGGGGCTGGTGGCTCAGTGGACACCCCTCTAGACTCTTCGACCTAGGGACCGGGGTTCGGCCAAAGTTTCTCTTCACCCTGAGGCCTGTTACCTAGCAGTAATATAGGTACGGGAGTTTAGACAGCTGCTATGTTCCTGGGTGTGTGTGTGAAAAAAGTTAGTTGGTAACAGTTGATTGATAAGTTGAGAGGCAGCCTAAAGAGCCGGCTCAACCCCCGCAAGCACAACTAGGTGAGTACAGTGATGGTGGTAGTGGTGGCAGGAGACTCGCTCCTGTACTTTCATGTGGTGCTGATGGTCGTATTGCCCAGAAAAATTATTGTTCACCATTGTTAAAAGGCGAATATAAAATGTTATGTTAAATTAATATGAGAGCTTACAGGTGCAACACGTGCTGACAGGTGTACCACACACCTGTGGCAGGAACTCATGACAGGTGTGGCAGCTATGGAACAATGCTGGATGCAGTACTACAGACAATGAACATTGATGTGACACTCTCAGAAAATGGATATAAACATTGCACAGAAAATGGACACCTTGGAAAATGGACATTTATGTGACACTTTGGGCCAATATTGTCTCAATATAAAGCCTTTGATTGCCGGAGTGTTACGGGCGCAGTGGCCACACCACCAGTCAGTCGAGGGTGTAGGTGTTACTGTGTAGTGCTGGTGTTACTGGGAGGGTGTAGGTGTTACTGTGTAGTGCTGGGTGTTACTGGGAGGGTGTAGGTGTTACTGTGTAGTGCTGGGTGTTACTGGGAGGGTGCAGGTGTTACTGTGTAGTGCTGGGTGTTACTGGGAGGGTGTAGGTGTTACTGTGTAGTGCTGGGTGTTACTGGGAGGGTGCTGGTGTTACTGTGGGAGCTGCGACGGTCAGTGTGCCCAGCCTACTTACATCCAAGCACCTCACAGTCACAAACAGCTGCCTCTCAACACATTCATGATGGTTTCCCACTCATCGTCCAGGAAATTCATTTTGGTGCAGTCCTCTCCGCCTTGTGTCCACTTGTTAGCCTCACCATCCCACAAGCACCAGTATCTCACGTATAAATGATATGACACGAACAAAACTAACCACGTTTACATGTAGGAATAAAGGTGGATGCAATGGAGCTTTGTTAAAGAATTTCTGCCAGATATGTTTTAAAGCTATTAATAATTCTTAACCTTCACTGTAATTCTATATAGTTCTTGTTAGTAATAAGTAAGAGCGCTCTCGGATGGCCAAACCAAAAATACCCAACTCCCCGAAGGCATCCAGCCAGTGTATATATATCATCGGTGAAGGAGGTTATCCCAATTGGGGCAATATTGGAGGAGTGCAGTGGGAGGGAAGCGAGGCCAGTCGCCTCCCTCAGACGCCTTCACCACCGTGTCTGGCCACACGAGGAGGCGTGAGCTCTTTACCAATGTATTGCTCCAAGAGGTTTTCTTGATGTGTCACACCAGTATGGGTGAGGGTTGCCTGATGCACCAGTACCCGCCGCAGGCCCGGGTACACCACCCCACACACCACAACACACTCCTTCTTGTTGTTATTTTAGATTCAGCTACTGGGAAGAAAAAGTTGCAAGTAGCACGGGCTATGGTGAGCCCGTAGTGGACCTACCTGGCACAGGAGCGGGGCTGTAACTTGAGAACGTACTCTTAATGCACTCTCTATATTCTCCACAAGGTAATACTGAAGTTGCCTCATCTATTCACTTTAATCACTCCTTTAATCAGGCTTTTTAGTGGCTGTAAATGTACTTATCCAGGCTTTACGGTGGCTCAAGTCGCTCTCAGGTTTCCAGCCACTTTATCAAATCCTTTTCCAGGGTTTCCAATAGCTTGAATAAGTCTTTATCCAGGCTTTCCAGCGACTAGTAAGTCCTTATCCAGGCTTTCCGGTGGTTTTTTATTCAGACAATATCCAGGCTTTCCAATGGCTTTAACAATCCCTAATCAGCATTCTCCAATCCATTTAATAAGTCTTTGTGTCTGATCTCCGGTGGCTATTAAATCTTCGTCTTGTCTTGTCAGTAAGTTAATTTAATATAAGTTTTTATATTGGAGTAGAGCACACAGTAGAGGGGCAGGGAGGTCATGGCAGCCGGCCACACCTAGCACAGTCCGGGGACGACGGTTCGATCCCATTGTATGGCCTTAATATTTTCTCACAGATATATAACGTTTTCTGTTCTCACTCTGCACATACTTTACATAGTGAAGTGAGTATGCGTCAAGGTTCGTATGACGTTTAGTGACAGATTTAACCATAATTTAATAGGTTTAAATAGCGTAACTCCATAGTCTCCTGAGACTGATGGATGCCTGCTACTATATTCTCAACTTGGGACTTTCTGAAATGCAAGTTGCATTAACTTGTTACAATGTACAGTAATTATTTATTTATACAATAGTTATAGTTATTCGCAAACAATGAGAATATTTACAAGAGTCGCCAGTGGAATGCACACCTCCCTTGCCTACACCTTCATGTTGGCATCAGTGTGGCCCCTCCCACCACACACACACATGACTTGAGCCACTCCACACGTGGCACGGGCATGAATAGCCCCTAAGTGGTAGATTTTTTTTATTGAATGTGACCTATGGTGGAGAACACAGAGAGAGAGTGTACCTCTTTGGTATATGTGTGCTCTGAGGTCATGGCCTAGTTCTCATTCACCTGCTTTTCCACCTTCCGATATTCCCGCTTCGTAAGTTCCCGCTTCTAAAGTTCCCGCTTCGTAAGTACCCGCTTCTAAAGTTCCCGCATCGTAAGTACCCGCTTCTAAAGTTCCCGCTTCGTAAGTACCCGCTTCTAAAGTTCCCGCTTCGTAAGTACCCGCTTCTAAAGTTCCCGCTTCGTAAATACCCGCTTCTAAAGTTCCCGCTTCGTAAGTACCCGCTTCTAAAGTTCCTGCTTCGTAAATACCCGCTTCTAAAGTTCCCGCTTCGTAAGTACCCGCTTCTAAAGTTCCCGCTTCGTAAATACCCGCTTCGTAAGTTCCCGTTTCTAAAGTACCCGCTTCTAAAGTTCCCGTTTCTAAAGTACCCGCTTCTAAAGTTCCCGTTTCTAAAGTACCCGCTTCTAAAGTTCCCGCTTCTAAAGTACCCGCTTCTAAAGTTCCCGTTTCTAAAGTACCCGCTTCTAAAGTTCCCGTTTCTAAAGTACCCGCTTCTAAAGTTCCCGTTTCTAAAGTTCCCGTTTCTAAACTTCCCGCTTCTAAAGTACCCGCTTCTAAAGTACCCGCTTCTAAAGTTCCCGTTTCTAAAGTACCCGCTTCTAAAGTTCCCGTTTCTAAAGTTCCCGTTTCTAAAGTTCCCGCTTCTAAAGTACCCGCTTCTAAAGTACCCGCTTCTAAAGTTCCCGTTTCTAAAGTACCCGCTTCTAAAGTACCCGCTTCTAAAGTTCCCGCTTCTAAAGTTCCCGCTTCTAAAGTACCCGCTTCTAAAGTACCCGCTTCTAAAGTTCCCGTTTCTAAAGTACCCGCTTCTAAAGTTCCCGCTTTTAAAGTTCCCGCTTCTAAAGTTCCCGCTTCTAAAGTACCCGCTTCTAAAGTACCCGCTTCTAAAGTTCCCGCTTCTAAAGTTCCCGCTTCTAAGTACCCGCTTCTAAAGTACCCGCTTCTAAAGTTCCCGTTTCTAAAGTACCCGCTTCTAAAGTTCCCGTTTCTAAAGTACCCGCTTCTAAAGTTCCCGTTTCTAAAGTACCCGCTTCTAAAGTTCCCGCTTCTAAAGTTCCCGCTTCTAAAGTACCCGCTTCTAAAGTACCCGCTTCTAAAGTTCCCGTTTCTAAAGTACCCGCTTCTAAAGTACCCGCTTCTAAAGTTCCCGCTTCTAAAGTTCCCGCTTCTAAAGTACCCGCTTCTAAAGTACCCGCTTCTAAAGTTCCCGTTTCTAAAGTACCCGCTTCTAAAGTACCCGCTTCTAAGTACCCGCTTCTAAAGTTCCCGCTTCTAAAGTTCCCGCTTCTAAAGTACCCGCTTCTAAAGTACCCGCTTCTAAAGTTCCCGTTTCTAAAGTACCCGCTTCTAAAGTTCCCGCTTCTAAAGTTCCCGCTTTTAAAGTTCTCGCTTCTAAAGTTCCCGCTTCTAAAGTACCCGCTTCTAAAGTACCCGCTTCTAAAGTTCCCGCTTCTAAAGTTCCCGCTTCTAAAGTACCCGCTTCTAAAGTACCCGCTTCTAAAGTTCCCGCTTCTAAAGTTCCCGCTTCTAAAGTTCCCGCTTCTAAAGTTCCCGCTTCTAAAGTTCCCGCTTCTAAAGTACCCGCTTCTAAAGTACCCGCTTCTAAAGTTCCCGCTTCTAAAGTTCCCGCTTCTAAAGTTCCCGCTTTTAAAGTTCCCGCTTCTAAAGTACCCGCTTCTAAAGTACCCGCTTCTAAAGTTCCCGCTTCTAAAGTTCCCGCTTCTAAAGTTCCCGCTTCTAAAGTACCCGCTTCCAGTGTTGCTGGGCAAGTCATGTCACTGTTACCAATCCTCATTTCTGTCTTTATCTTTGAACTTAAAATGCTTAAACAGAATATATATATATATATATATATATATATATATATATATATATATATATATATATATATATATATATATAATATATATATATATATATATATATATATATATATATATATATATATATATATATATAGCATTTCTCTCGCACATTTCTACATCTTGTCAGTCCATCAGTCCACAGATGAGACGCCCCGCTCCCACAGCTGGTGGCCCAAGATGAGACGCCCCACTCCCACAGCTGGTGACCCAAGATGAGACGCCCCCACTCCCACAGCTGGTGACCCCAAGATGAGACGCCCCACTCCCACAGCTGGTGACCCAAGATGAGACGCCCCACTCCCACAGCTGGTGACCCAAGATGAGACGCCCCACTCCCACAGCTGGTGACCCAAGATGAGACGCCCCACTCCCACAGCTGGTGGCCCAAGATGAGACGCCCCACTCCCACAGCTGGTGACCCAAGATGAGACGCCCCACTCCCACAGCTGGTGACCCAAGATGAGACGCCCCACTCCCACAGCTGGTGACCCAAGATGAGACGCCCCACTCCCACAGCTGGTGGACCCAAGGGCCCCGATCTACTCAATGAACACTCAGCCCCACATTACATAATTCCCAGATGAAATACTGATCATAAATTCCTCCTCCAACAAATGAATTAATAAACAAAATATATAAACAAATAATAATCAAATAATGAGCCTTAAACAGAACAACATGTATGGAAGCATCAGAGTGTGTATATATGAATGCTACACAGTATTTACTTATAGACATCCATATATATGGTGAAACACATGTGAAGAACCTCTCACACACTCACAGCTCCCTGACAAGAGGGAGCCAGCTTTGCTTAGCTGCCAACACCCACACATCGTGTCAGCAAGGCGGACAGCTCGCCTCCTATCATATCTCACGCTGTATTTCCCATATCTAAACTGTCCCTCCACCTGTGCCTATCCCATTCTCCAGAGTGGTGTGCCCTCAGACAGGCAGCAGCAGCGTGGAGCGAGGACAGGCGGGGGACGCAGGAGAGGCAGGCCACACCCCCCCCCCCCTGGATGGAACTGTGGGCAGGTTGCTTCTATCCGTCAGCCTCTCACCTCAGCGGGAGCCATGAAGGCCAGACACTCCGGCAGGCGCTTCTCCCTGCAGGTATGTGGTGACCTGGGGGGGGGGAGGGGGTGAGAGGGAGGGGGAGGGGAGGAGGGGTAGGGGGCGGGGAGAGGGAGGGAGGGAGAGAACCTAGGCAATTATGATAACAAAATATATGACATTGCATATCAGACAGACTAATAAATGTTTAGCATAACCCTATATAGTGTCTTGTGATAGTCGACATATTAGGAAGGAAGTGTAACTCTTCAGTGAGCATGAAAGGCCACTTGTTCAGCCAAGGTAGCCAGTAAACCTGCGGCACATCTCACACCTTCCTGACAGCAGCGGCTGCAAAACCTTACATGCAGCACACGGCCACTCCCATCTTGAGCACGCACCCTCTCCTCCACTCTCTCACCCCTCATCACTCATCACAATTTTATACAAAATCGAGAATCGTGCATGAAGGTTCATCTCTAGTCTTGACCAAGTCTGGTGGGAACGGTCTCAACACCAGAGCCTGCAACACCGTCGGGACGTTGGTCATGATCTTACTGTTATGTACGAGGCCAGCAATTTCAAAGTTCCGCACCTGGCCCAACCCCGTGGACATCTAGTAGTTGCCATCTGTAGCACTAGGCTCTCAACCTTCAACAGTCTCCGAGGCTGACTGGCATCAGGAACTTGTTGGCCCAACAGGTTGACACACGGGTGATCAGGTCAACTGATCACATGAAGGCTCTGCCACACAGGTGCCTACAGGCTCATCCTCTTCCTTATATCATTGTTACTTAACATTACAGTTAGTTTATTCTTGAAATTAATAATAAAATCATCAGGTGAGCTGTTGCAGTATTTGAGAGAGAGAGAGAGAGAGAGAGAGAGAGGAGAGAGAGAGAAGAGAGAGAGAGAGAGAGAGAGAGAGAGAGAGAGGAGAGAGAGAGAGAGAGAGAGAGAGAGAGGGGAGGGGGGAGGAGAAGAGTGAGAGAATGTGTATTTTGTTTACCTCACCTATTTGTGCTTGCAGGATCGAGCAAGCATTGACTCTTGGATCCCGCCTTTCTAGCCATCGGTTGTTTACAGCAATGACTCCTGTCCCATTTCCCCTATCATATCTAATTTTAAAATTATGAATAGCTTCCACAACCTGGTGGCCCAAGATGGTGTCATTACCACCTGTTACCACCTGTTGGTTGTTGCACTCATCTTAAGTGCATTCCATTTTCCCCACTACTCTCACGCTAAAAGAAAACTTCCTAACAGATCTGTGACTCATCTGAGTTTCCAATTTCCACCATGTCCCCTCGTTCTGTTATTATTACGTGTGAACATTTCGTCTATTTCCACTCTGTCAATTCCCCTAAATATTTTATACGTTCCTATCATATCCCCCTCTCTTTTTTTTCTACTGTCATCAGGTTCAATTCCTTCAGGCGCTCATCGTATCCCATCCCTCGTAATTTTACGACAAGCCTCGTCGCAAGCTTCTGAACCTTTTCCAGTTTCCTTATGTGCTTCTTCAGGTAGGGACTCCATGATGAGGCGGCATACTCTAAGACTGGCCTCACGTAGGCAGTGTAAAGCATACTAAAAGCCTCCTCACTTAGGTTTCTGAATGATGTTCTAACTTTTGCCAGTGTAGAGTACGCTGCTGTTGTTATCCTATTTATATGTGCCTCAGGAGTTAGATAAGGTGTTACGTCCAGTCCCAGGTCTCTTTCTCGCGTCGTCACAGGTAGGCAATTCCTCTTCATTGTGTACTGTCCCTTTGGTCTCCTGTCACCTAGTCCCATTCCCATAACTTCACATTTGCTCGTGTTGAAGCTCCAGTAGCCATTTCTCTGACCATCTCTGAAACCTGTTCAAGTCCTCTTGGAGGATCCTATAATCCTCATCTGTCACAACTCTTCTCATTAATTTCGTGTCGTCCGCGAACATGGACATGTAGGACCCGACTCCTCTAGACTTATCGTTCACGTATAATAGAAATAGAACTGTCCCAGCACCGATCCTTGTGGTACTCCGCTCGTTACTGTTTCGCCCTTGACTGCTACTCTCTTGCTCCTGTTGTTAGGTAGTTCCTTACCCAAGGTAATGGTGGGGAGCCGGTCGGCCGAGCGGACAGCACGCTGGACAATTGATCCTGTGGTCCCGGGTTCGATCCCGGGCGTCGGAGAGAAACAGTGGGCAGAGTTTCTTTCACCCTGAATGCCCCTGTTACCTAGCAGTAAAATAGGTACCTGGGTGTTAGTCAGCTGTCACTGGCTGCTTCCTGGGGGTGGAGGCCTGGTCGAGGACCGGGCCGCGGGGACACTAAAGCCCCGAAATCATCTCAAGATAACCTCAAGAAGGTAGGGCCTTCCCGCTTACTCCCGCCTGCCTCTCAAGTGTGAACAGCAGTCTCATGTGCGGTGCTGTGTCAAAGGCTAGATACAGTACCACACCTAGTTGTGGTTGCGGGGGTTGACCTTTGGCTCTTTCGTCCCGCCTCTCAACTGTCAATCAACTGTTTACTATTTTTTTCTCCACGTGACAGCTGACTAACTCCCAGGTACCTATTACTGCTAGGTAACAGGGGCATTCAGGGTGAAAGAAATTTTGCCCATTTGTTTCTGCCTGGTGCAGGAATTGAATCCGCGCCACAGAATTACGAGTCCTGCGCGCTACCCACCAGGCTACCAGGTCCCCAGTGTGTGTGTGTGCGTGCGTGCGTGCGCGCTGTGTGTGAGTGCCTATATATTGAGAAACAATCAGCCCCCCCCCCCAGGGAGCCAAGACACTACAAGAACAACCCGCAGCCTTAACTGCCCCTAATTACCCAGATAGATTCAAACGATCCCAACTCTCATAAGCAACAATCTACCCCCTGCAACCTCTAATTACCACACTAGTGCCAATTTAATGCACCAAATAACCAATTACGTCTGCCAGTTATACAGTAGTGTATGTGAGCCATGTGAGGTTACCACCTGTTGGTGAGGTTACCACCTGTTGGTCACATTACCACCTGTTGGTCACATTACCACCTGTTGGTCATACACTTTGAGTCCACCTGTTGGTGAGTACACCTTTCACTTACCACCTGTTGGTAGTCATGTGTCCATTACCACCTGTTGGTGAGGTTACCACCTGTTGGTGAGGCCACCGTTGGTATTACCACCTGTTGGTGAGGTCACGTGGAGTTACCACCTGTTGGTCACATTACCACCTGTTGGTGAGGACACCTGGTATTACCACCTGTTGGTAGGTCCAGTGGTCGGTTACCACCTGTTGGTCAGGTTACCACCTGTTGGTCAGCACTGTTGGCACATCCACCTGTTGGTCAGGTACACTGTTGCAGCCACCTGTTGGTTACACTGTCAGGTTACCACCTGTTGGTCAGGACACCTTGGATTACCACCTGTTGGTCAGGTTACACCTTTGGTGAGTACCACCTGTTGGTACATCGTGTAGGTTACCACCTGTTGGTCAACCCGTTGGTGATACCACCTGTGGTCACATTACCACCTGTTGGTCACATTACCACCTGTTGGTTACCACCTGGGTATAACTTGCACATCCTGTTGGTCACATTACCACCTGTTGGTCCTTACCCGTGTCAGGTTACCACCTGTTGTAGTTCCACTTTAGGTTACCCCTGTTTCAGTTCCTGTTGGTAGTACCCCTGTTGCCATCCCCTGTGTATTACACTGTTGTCAGGTTCACCTTTGGGAGGTACCATGTTGTCACTACCTGGCACTAATGTTACAACCACCTTGCAATTAACTGTTGTCGGTCCCTTTGTGTACCTGTTGGCACACACGTGGCCATTACACTGTTGTAGACCGTTGGTAGTACACTGGTAGTCTGTGGTCATTACCTGTGTAATTACCTGTTGGTCAACCACGGGTAGGTACCGGATTCACTGTGTCGGTCCACTGCTATGTGCAAACCCGTTGGTCGACCACTGTTGTAGAACGTTAGACACTGTGTTACCCTTGCCTTCTGTGGAGTTACCTGTGGCGGCACTGTTGGTAACCCGTGTCATTCCCGTTGCATTCACTGTTGTCGTTCACGTTAGGTTCACGTTAAAGTTCCTCGATTACACCGAATTACATATTGTTGACCAGGATGCTCTCTGAGTGGCCAGAAGAATGCCTAGACCAGAATGCTCTCTGCGGCAGCCTGTGGCCAGGAAGACATGCTCTCTGAGTGGCCAGGAACCCGCTCTCTGAAGGAAGACATGCTCTCTGCTGGCAGGACCCTGCTGGCCAGGAAGACATGCTCTCTGAGTGGCCAGGAACGTCTCTGAGTGCAGGAGATGCTCTCTGAGTGGCCAGGAAACGCTCTCTGAGTGGCCAAGAAGACATGCTCTCTGAGTGGCCAGGAACCTATGCTCTCTGAGTGGCCAGGAAGACATGCTCTCTGAGTGGCCAGGAACC
>WNGS01000954.1:33919-55782 GCA_020271785.1 Procambarus virginalis | reverse complement strand
CATGCTCTCTGAGTGGCCAGGAAGACATGCTCTCTGAGTGGCCAGGAACCCATGCTCTCTGAGTGGCCAGGAAGACATGCTCTCTGAGTGGCCAGAGGAGACATGCTCTCTGAGTGGCCAGGAAGACATGCTCTCTGAGTGGCCAAGAAGACATGCTCTCTGAGTGGCCAGGAAAAGACATGCTCTCTGAGTGGCAGGAAGACATGCTCTCTGAGTGGCCAGGAAGACATGCTCTCTGAGTGGCCAGGAACCCATGCTCTCTGAGTGGCCAGAAGACATGCTCTCTGAGTGGCCAAGAAGACATGCTCTCTGAGTGGCCAGGAAGACATGCTCTCTGAGTGGCCAAGAAGACATGCTCTCTGAGTGGCCAGGAAGACATGCTCTCTGAGTGGCCAGGAAGACATGCTCTATGAGTGGCCAGGAACCCATGCTCTCTGAGTGGCCAGGAAGACATGCTCTCTGAGTGGCCAGGAACCCATGCTCTCTGAGTGGCCAGGAAGACATGCTCTCTGAGTGGCCAGGAAGACATGCTCTTGAGTGGCCAGGAGACATGCTCTCTGAGTGGCCAAGAAGACAGCTCTCTGAGTGGCCAGGAAGACATGCTCTCTGAGTGGCCAGGAAGACATGCTCTCTGAGTGGCCAAGAAGACATGCTCTCTGAGTGGCCAGGAAGACATGCTCTCTGAGTGACCAGGAAGACATGCTCTCTGAGTGAACAGGAAGACATGCTCTCTGAGTGGCCAGGAAGACATGCTCTCTGAGTGACCAGGAAGACATGCTCTCTGAGTGGCCAGGAAGACATGCTCTCTGAGTGGCCAGGAATCATGCTCTCTGAGTGCCAGGAAGACATGCTCTCTGAGTGGCCAGGAAGACATGCTCTCTGAGTGGCCAGGAAGTCATGCTCTCTGAGTGACCAGGAAGTCATGCTCTCTGAGTGCCAGGAAGACATGCTCTCTGAGTGGCCAGGTAGTCATGCTCTCTGAGTGGCCAGGAAGACATACTCTCTGAGTGGCCAGGAAGACATGCTCTCTGAGTGGCCAGGAAGACATGCTCTCTGAGTGGCCAGGAAGACATGCTCTCTGAGTGACCAGGAAGACATGCTCTCTGAGTGGTCAGGAAGACATGCTCTCTGAGTGACCAGGAAGACATGCTCTCTGAGTGACCAGGAAGTCATGCTCTCTGAGTGGCCAGGAAGACATGCTCTCTGAGTGGCCAGGAAGTCATGCTCTCTGAGTGGCCAGGAAGACATGCTCTCTGAGTGGCCAGGAAGACATGCTCTCTGAGTGGCCAGGAAGACATGCTCTCTGAGTGACCAGGAAGACATGCTCTCTGAGTGACCAGGAAGACGTGCTCTCTGAGTGACCAGGAAGACGTGCTCTCTGAGTGACCAGGAAGACATGCTCTCTGAGTGGCCAGGAAGACATGCTCTCTGAGTGACCAGGAAGACATGCTCTCTGAGTGACCAGGAAGACATGCTCTCTGAGTGACCAGGAAGTCATGCTCTCTGAGTGGCCAGGAAGACATGCTCTCTGAGTGACCAGGAAGACATGCTCTCTGAGTGACCAGGAAGACATGCTCTCTGAGTGACCAGGAAGACATGCTCTCTGAGTGACCAGGAAGACATGCTCTCTGAGTGACCAGGAAGACATGCTCTCTGAGTGACCAGGAAGACATGCTCTCTGAGTGACCAGGAAGACATGCTCTCTGAGTGGCCAGGAAGACATGCTCTCTGAGTGGCCAGGAAGACATGCTCTCTGAGTGGCCAGGAAGACATGCTCTCTGAGTGGCCAGGAAGACATGCTCTCTGAGTGGCCAGGAAGACATGCTCTCTGAGTGGCCAGGAAGACATGCTCTCTGAGTGGCCAGGAAGACATGCTCTCTGAGTGGCCAGGAAGACATGCTCTCTGATTGGCCAGGAAGACATGCTCTCTGAGTGGCCAGGAAGACATGCTCTCTGAGTGGCCAGGAAGACATGCTCTCTGAGTGGCCAAGAAGACATGCTCTCTGAGTGGCCAAGAAGACATGCTCTCTGAGTGGCCAGGAAGACATGCTCTCTGAGTGGCCAGGAAGACATGCTCTCTGAGTGGCCAGGAAGACATGCTCTCTGAGTGGCCAGGAAGACATGCTCTCTGAGTGGCCAGGAAGACATGCTCTCTGAGTGGTCAGGAAGTCATGCTCTCTGAGTGGTCAGGAAGTCATGCTCTCTGAGTGGCCAGGAACCCATGCTCTCTGAGTGACCAGGAAGACATGCTCTCTGAGTGGCCAGGAAGTCATACTCTCTGAGTGGCCAGGAAGATATGCTCTCTGAGTGGTCAGTAAGATATGCTCTCTGAGTGGTCAGTAAGATATGCTCTCTGAGTGGTCAGTAAGATATGCTCTCTGAGTGGCCAGGAAGACATGCTCTCTGAGTGGTCAGGAAGTCATGCTCTCTGAGTGGCCAGGAAGACATGCTCTCTGAGTGGCCAGGAAGACATGCTCTCTGAGTGGCTTTAGACACGACTATACCCACTCAGGTGAGGTACCAGGGGAGACTACTCAAAGATCACCATTTCCTAATTAACAAGAGTAGAGTGGCTTTTGAGAAGTCAAAAACAGACTTCATTTATTTTATTCCATAAGTAAATCTTATTTATAACTAATATAATCAGTTAGAATATATGAATATTAAATTAGATTTCTAAGTTAATAACAGAGTTAAGAATTACAAAACTGTGTGGATTGTTTACTGAAAATACGAAATATATAATTAATGAGTTCGTCATTTTTCTCTTGTGCCTACGACACTTGCCGCCAGCCGGCGCTGTACGAGGAGGACCCGGTGAGTCGATACCCATGATGTGTGGGTGTGTACTCTCCTAGTGGTGATGGCGGCGGTTGAGTCTCCGCTCTTTGGTCCCGCCTCTCAGCCGTCAATCAACAGGTGTACAGATTCCTGAGCCTATTGGGCTCTATCATATCTACACTCGAAACTGTGTATGGAGTCAGCCTCCACCACATCACTGCCTAATGCATTCCATCTGTTAACTACTGACACTGAAAAAGTTCTTTCTAACGTCTCTGTGGCTCATTTGGTTACTCAGTTCCACCTGTGTCCCCTTGTTCGCGTACCACCCGTGTTAAATAGTCCATCCTTGTCTACCCTGTCAATTTCCCTCAGTATTTTGTAGGTGGTGATCGTGTCTCCCCTTACTGTTCTGTCTTCCAGTGTCGTAATATGCATTTCCCGCAGCCTTTCCTCGTAACTCATGCCTCTTAGTTCTGGGACTAGTCTAGTGGCATACCTCAGAACTTTTTCCAGCTTCATCTTGTGCTTGACAAGGTACGGGCTCCATGCTGGGGCCGCATACTCCAGGATTGGTCTTACATATGTAGTATACAAGATTCTGAATGATTCCTTACACAGGTTCCTGAACGCTGTTCTGATGTTAGCCAGCCTCGCATATGCCGCAGACGTTATTCTTTTTATGTGGGCTTCAGGAGACAGGTTTGGTGTGATATCAACTCCTAGATCTTTCTCTCTGTCCGTTTCATTAAGTACTTCATCTCCTATTCTGTATCCTGTGTCTGGCCTCCTGTTTCCACTGCCTAGTTTCATTACTTTGCATTTACTTGGGTTGAACTTCAACAGCCATTTGTTGGACCATTCATTCAGTCTGCCTAGGTCATGTTGTAGCCTCCTACTATCATCCTCTGTTTCAATCCTCCTTATAATTTTTGCGTCATCAGCAAACATTGAGAGAAACGATTCTATACCCTCTGGGAGATCATTTACATATATCAGAAACAGTATAGGTCCAAGGACTGACCCCTGCGGGACTCCACTCGTAACGTCTCGCCAATCTGAGACCTCACCCCTCACACTGACTCGTTGTCTCCTGTTGCTTAGGTACTCCTTTATCCAATGGAGTATCTTCCCTTTCACTCCAGCCTGCATCTCCAGCTTTTTCACTAGCCTCTTGTGTGGTACTGTATCAAAGGCTTTCAGGCAATCCAACAATATGCAGTCTGCCCACCCTTCTCTTTCTTGCCTTATTTTTGTTGCCTGGTCGTAGAACTCAAGTAACCCTGTGAGGCAGGACTGTGTGTGTGTGTATGTACTCACCTAATTGTACTCACCTAATTGTGCTTGCGGGGGTTGAGCTTTGTCTCTTTTGCAGGCGATGAGTCACAATAACGTGGCTGAAGTATGTTGACCAGACCACACACTAGAAGTTGAAGGGACGACGACGTTTCGGTCCGTCCTGGACCATTCTCAAGTCGCTTGTGATGAGGAGGTAGAGAACGGGTAATAAATAGGCAAGAGAGAGGTGAGGAGGAAAGTAAGGTGTAGAGAATAGTAGTAATAATGAGAACTGCAGAAGGCCTATTGGCCCATACGAGGCAGCTCCCATTATAACCACCGAAGGAAAAGTAATAGGAATAAGAAGAGGATAGCAAGGGAGCGTAGGAGAAGAGAGAAAGAAAAGGAAAGAGAAAGAAAGATAAATGGAAGGGGTAAGCTTATGTTAAGTCACGTTTGTTAGAAAGATTAGAGCATTTGAGTATGTACTGTGAAAGGGAAGAGTCCACAGCAACAAAGCCAGGACTCAAGTTCATGTTGGGTACTTGTGTATAAGAGCCGATTCTACAAGACGGCGTCTGTGAAGAGTAGAGGCAGGAAAGATTATTTTGGAGGAAGACCAATCAATGGGATGATTAGAATCCCTCACATGGCAGAAGAGAGCATTGTTAGTGTCTGCAGACTTAACACTTCTCTTGTGTTCTTTAAGTCTGTCATTCAGTGTACGGCCAGTTTCGCCAAAGTATTGGAGAGGACAAGATGAACAGGAAATAGAGTAGACACCAGCAGCATTTGAAGCAGGAGGAGCAGTGTGAACTAGATTGCTACGAAGTGTGTTAGTTTGTCGAAAGGCGAGTTTAATGTCAAGAGGACGAAAGGTATTGGTAAAAGTTTTGAGTTCAGATATGAAGGGAAGGCATAGTACAGTGCTACTACTGTTGGAAGCAGGTTTAGGATGAAAGAAATTTCGTTTAGCTTGAGAGTAGGCAGAGTTGATGAAATGCAAAGGATAACCAAGGCGAGAGAATGATTTGTAGATAAAGGAAATTTCAGAATCAAGAAACTGAGGGTCGCTGATGCGTAGAGCGCGGAGGAAGAGAGAGACGAGGACATTTTCTTAACAGAAGGAGGATGGTAGGAAAAGAAGTGAATGTACATGCCACTATGCATGGGTTTACGGTAGACAGAGAAAGAGAACCCAGACACAGAGCTGTGAACATGAACATCAAGAAAAGGAAGGAGGGAATTAGATTCCCACTCAACTTTGAAATGGATAGAAGGAGCCAGATTGTTAAGAGAGGCGAGGAAAGGCTGGAAAAGATTAAGGTCATGAGGCCATAAAGCAAAAATGTCATCAACATAGCGAAGCCAGAGAGAGGGACGAGTATCAATAGAAGGAAGAAGAACAGTTTCGAAGTATTCCATGTAGAAATTAGCAAGAACAGGGGAGAGAGGGGAACCCATAGCGACACCGAAAGTTTGAGTGTAATATTTACCGTTAAAAGAGAAAGAATTAGATTCAACACAGAGTCTAATGAGATCGAGGAAAACGTCAGTGGGAAGAGGGAGAGGAAGAAGGCCCTCTGACGCCTTCCGTCTAAGGAAAGAGAGAACGTCATCTAGCGGAACATTTGTAAACAGAGAGTCAACATCAAGACTAAGCATCTTACAAGAGGGTTGCAGGCGCAGTCTTTCTATGAAGTCCTGAGAGTGACGAAGGTGGGCAGGGGAAAAAGTGCCAAGGTAAGGCGTCAGGGTTTTAGCGAGCCAGGAGGCAAGAGAATAGCTGACAGAGCCCCGTGAAGAAATGATAGGACGAAGAGGAACACCAGGTTTATGAGTCTTAGGAAGACCATAGAAATAAGGAAGAGAAGGGCAGATGACACGGAAACGTTTAATGAGATCAAAGTCAGGAGGGCAAAGACTAGAGAGCTGTCTTAGTTTGCGGTTAAAGGAAGTTTTGAGGCGATCCAAAGGGTTAGAAGTCAGAGGAGCATAAGTGCGAGAGTCAGAGAGCAAGACATCTGCTTTCCGGAGGTAGTCCTCACGGTCAAGGACAACCACCGAATTGCCTTTGTCAGAAGGAAGGATAAGAATAGAGTTGTTAGATTTTAGGGAGGCAAGGGCAAGCTGGAAGCGACGAGGAAGGTGGTGATTTTTAGAAAACAAGCTGTCAAGAACGGGGATGAGGGCCCCTCTAAAGGCAGACAGGTCCGAAAGAGTACTAGAGTTAGAATTGACAAACCTGTCAAAGGAACTAATGAGATCAATGCCACAGCGTGGGCCAGGGGAAGTAGCAAAAGACAGACCAAGACCAAGGAGTTCTTGCTGGTGCTTAGAAAGAGAGTAGGACGAAAGGTTGGTAACACAGTCAGAGAGAGAGTATTTGGCCCAAGGACTGTTGGAGATCAGGCGTTGAAGTTTGTTGTGTAGTGTGGAGGAGTGGTGGGAAGAGGAGACGTGAGCAGTGTCAAATGCAATTGGAAAAATGATATTGCATAGATCACTGGGAAGAGAAGAGGACAGAAAGCGTTGCTGTTGACGAACAGCAAGAAAGGCCTCGTCAACTTGCAGGGAGGTGGCATGAATAAGTTCTTGAAGAAGAAGGCGGGCATGTTCAGGGAAAGGAGATCCCGAAGTGTTGAACTGGAGAAAGTGAGATAAAGAAAGAGGGAGAACTTGCTCAGCAAGACAATCTTTAAGAAACCTGAGCTGGTTCTTTCGACGCTTGGCGGCAAGAAGGGAAGATTCAAAGGCGCGAAAAGGCCGTTTGAAGGAAGGTAGAGCATCGAAGAAATTAAACAGAGTAAGACGCGTACGTGTGGTATCCATATGCAGGCGATGAGTCACAATAACGTGGCTGAAGTATGTTGACCAGACCACACACTAGAAGTTGAAGGGACGACGACGTTTCGGTCCGTCCTGGACCATTCTCAAGTCGCTTGTGATGAGGAGGTAGAGAACGGGTAATAAATAGGCAAGAGAGAGGTGAGGAGGAAAGTAAGGTGTAGAGAATAGTAGTAATAATGAGAACTGCAGAAGGCCTATTGGCCCATACGAGGCAGCTCCCATTATAACCACCGAAGGAAAGTAATAGGAATAAGAAGAGGATAGCAAGGGAGCGTAGGAGAAGAGAGAAAGAAANTGACAGCCACCACCCACCACCCTCCATCACCAGGCATGACAGCCACCACCACCGTCCCCCTCCATCACCAGGCATGACAGCTACCACACCGTCCACCCTCCATCACCAGGCATGACAGCCACCAACCACCCACCACCCTCCATCACCAGGCATGACAGCCACCCCACCGTCCACCCTCCATCACCAGGCATGACAGCCACCACCACCCCCAACTCCATCACCAGGCATGACAGCCAACACCACCGTCCACCCTCCATCACCAGGCCTGACAGCCACCACCCTCCACCCTCCATCACCAGGCATGACAGCCACCACCCACCAACCCTCCATACGAGGCATGACAGCCACCACCACCCTCCATCACGAGGATGACAGCCACCACCACCTCCATCACCAGACATGACAGCCACCAACCACCCTCCATCACCAGGCATGACAGCCACCACCACCCACCATCACCAGACATGACAGCCACCACCACCCTCCATCACGAGGCATGACAGCCACCACCACCCACCATCACCAGGCATGACAGCCACCACCACCCTCCATCACCAGACATGACAGCCACCACCACCCTCCATCACCAGGCATGACAGCCACCACCACCCTCCATCACGAGGCATGACAGCCACCAGCCTCGCTGACAGCAAGATATACAACATTCACGCCTCTGTAACACATTTCCAGGTTGCTATTGCAAAACGATATTGCACAGCAGAGCAACAAAGACGGTTTGGATTTACATATTCAGTGGCTCTTGTATCAGGTGTGTACTTCATAGCTGCCATGGCTCTTGTACCAGGTGTGTACTTCATAGTTGCCATGGCTCTTGTATCAGGTGTGTACTTCATAGCTACCATGGCTCTTGTATCAGGTGTGTACTTCATAGCTGCCATGGCTCTTGTATCAGGTGTGTACTTCATAGCTACAAGTACCTCTGGGAGTCTGTACCACCTGCTGGCCTACAGCACACTATATATAACGTCGGTCAACAGAACTAGTCGTACACGTCGCGTCACTATGTACTTGAATGAGAAAAAATTGCTGAATTCAGAGGTAATTCTATCAATGGTTGTCACGAAATGTGTGTAAGTACTTGATAATAATGTACTACCAGAAGTCTTAGCGAAGTACCCGTGTAATGGCGCCATCTTAGGCCTACTCGTCCTTGCTAGAGGAGGAGGAGGGGGGGGAGGGGAATAATATAGCCTCACAAAACAGAGGTATACTCTGAGGCTCCACTTATATATACTTTAATCTGGTACACTTCAAGAGTGTTCATACTTGGCTGTAGTCCACACTTATCTCTGCCTTACACTGGTAATTATACAGTGTGAATGAACAACACTTAAGAAGCCAGGTGACCCAGAATGCCAACCATAAGGTCTACACAGTCTACACTACCACTGAGAATCACACAACTGTCATCTGCCGTCACTGGCACACATATATACTAAACAATCCTAGACCTAATTAGTTCATATGAGAGCACCATCACAAATACAATACGTTCATCACTGCCTTAGTTACCACGAGGGATGATCCACCAACTTGAGCCAACATGTGGGATGAACATCGGAAGGGTTGGCCAGCCTACAGTGGTGGCCGAGCGGTTAAACTCCTTCACTTGCCGTTCCAATGTTTTCTGCTTCCACATAAATAAATAATAAATAAATGTTTATTTAGGTAAGGTAAGGTACACGCATTCAAGAGATATTACAAAGAATGATTGATTTATAGATAGAGCTAGTACATACAATGCCTAAAGCCACTATTACGCAAAGCGTTTCGGGCATCTTATTACTTTTCATTTCTCATTGTGTTTAAAACTGGTTTTCCACATTTAACAGTTACTGGATGGGAGGCGGTGTGCAGGACAAACATATAAATTGTGACACTAGCTCTCCACACATGTCAGTTGCTTAATTTAGAACCTGTACTTGAGGTCGATCTTGAACCCATTGTTGATGTGACGACTTATATTGAATTTTGTAACTAGCTCATCAAGATTGTAACTTGCTTAGCTAAATGAATTGTGGGGTTCAGTCCCTGAGCCCATTATGTGCCTCTGTAACCCTTTCCACTACCGCCCACAACATGGGTATGGAGTGCATAATAAATGAACTAAACTAAAACTATTTTCAACATGCTTTCCAGCTACAGAACACACTTGGAACAGTCTCGTTTATCGATATTAAGTACTTGTTTACATCTTTTGAGGATCGTTCTCCTACTGTAGTTCTGCCCCTGCACATGTGCAGAAGAGCTGCAGAAGTGGCGGGAGTTTGAAGTGTAACTTTCCCCACCCCAACAAGTATTACATATATTCCCCATAAAACCTTCCCAGAGGTCTCTTCCTACCATCCAGTATGCTGACTGTGGGTAAAGTATACTTATGAGTGTACAGCTGCCGCCCTCGACACACAAACCGAAACTGTCTCTATTTTCCGCTTGTTACAACTTGTAATAAACTTGTTACATCTTGGCTTAACGTGTTTATGACGTATTAGAACGTTGTTACAACTTGCTATATTGGTTGTTATAACTGGTTAGGTGTTAAAACTTGTTCGAACGTTGTACCAACGTCGTAGTTTCAGTGTGTGTTTGACGGGTATACGCGTCCAGTTGGGTGGGTGCGGAGGTGGGTTACCAACTGTCTAACTCACAACCGCCACATGTAAATTGTCTTTTACAGCGAATATTGTGGAACACTTTTTGAACCACTTTTGATATATTAAAAAAAAGGCTGTTGATTTCTGTATATGCATTTGTGTATATATGTAAGTATGTGTGTATTCACCTAGTTGTTGTACTCCCCTAGTTGTGCTTGCGGGGGTTGAGCTCTGGCTCTTTGGTCCCGCCTCTCAACTGTCAATCAACAGGTGTACAGGTTCCTGAGCCTATTGGGCTCTATCATATATACACTTGAAACTGTGTATGGAGTCAGCCTCCACCACATCACTGCCTAATGCATTCCATTTACTAACTACTCTGACACTGAAAAAGTTATTTCTAATGGTTCATCTGGGTACTCAGCTTCCACCTGTGTCCCCTTGTTTGTATACCACCCGTGTTAAATAATTCATCCTTGTCTACCCTGCCAATTCCCCCGAGAATTTTGTATGTAGTGATCATGTCTCCCCTAGCTCTACTGTCTTCCAGCGACGTGAGGAGCGTATATGTAAGCACGTAAGAATAGGGAGCAATAGCGCACTAAACAGTGAAATAAAGGTTACCTTGATGTGCTTCCGGGGCTTAGCGTCCCCGCGGCCCGGTCGTCGACCAGGCCTCCTCCTGGTTGCTGGACCTAGGCCTCCTGACCTACTATTTTGAAAAAGCAAGAAAAATAGATTGAATATTTCGATCCCAAATTTGGACCCTGTACAGCAGTGAGCGAGAACTACAGGTGCAGCTGTCCTCACGGCGTCAAGTTATGTGTCACCGGAGCGAGTGTACCATCTGTGTCCCCTCACTCTGGGTCCATGTGTCACCGGAGCGAGTGTAGCATCTGTGTCCCCTCACTCTGGGTCCTGTGATGGGACCTTCCCTTCCTCTTGTCTCTACTTCTATTCATACCTGGTACTCCTACTTTGGCTGATTGGACAGCGCTCGGGTTTCGTAGTCCTAAGGTTCCGGGTTCGATCCCCGGCAGAGGCGAAAACAAATGGGCAGAGTTTCTTTCACCCTGATGCACCTGTTCACCTAACAGTAAATAGGTACTTGGGACTTAGATAGCTGCTACGGGCTGCTTCCTGCGGGGGGGAGGGGGAGGGGGTTGTAACAAAAACGCCTGGTCGAAGACCGGGCCGCGGGAAAGCTAAGCCCCGAAATCATCTCTAGATAAGAAGATATACCGCGCGAGTATGTCTTTCAACCCTTCCAACTTTTGCTGGTTTCTTTATGCGTTGCACATGCATACGTTAGTCTGACATACGTGATGTCCAGAGTTCTCATTGGATACTTGATCAAATTCCTTAAAACAATGTGTAATTCATGCCAAGAGTGATGAGTGTTGCTCGTCTCTCTCTCTCACTCTGATGCTAACTTGACCAGTAACTGCCCTCTAAGACTTTATTATACAAAACTGGTTTAACTAAATAAAGTCTTCTGGATTTCTCCAAATAATAAGTATGTACTCACCTAATTGTGGTTGCGGGGGTTGAGCTCTGGCTCTTTGGTCCCGCCTCTCAACCGTCAATCAACAGGTGTACAGTTTCCTGAGCCTATTGGGCTCTATCATATCTACACTTGAAACTGTGTATGGAGTCAGCCTCCACCACATTACTTCCTAATGCATTCCATTTGTCAACCACTCTGACACTAAAAAAGTTCTTTCTAATATCTCTGTGGCTCATTTGGGCACTCAGTTTCCACCTGCGTCCCCTAGTGCGTGTGCCCCTTGTGTTAAACAGCCTGTCTTTATCTACCCTGTCGACACCCTCTGTGTGTCGCCGTGCTTGGTAGGGCTTACTAACTGTCTTACCTGCAACTAGCTGCTAGTTATATGGATATACACACACGTTATCTGCGTATATGGTTATATAAACTTGTCGAAAACTGACATTATTGAAATTTTTAATTATTGTTCTCTCTTAACAGAAGCGGCCGCGGTGGGGTGCGGTACGACACCTCCCTCACCTGGAGCATGGATGCCACAACTTCTCAGACGTAGGAGGTGAGAAATAAACCATTTGCCTGAATTTACCTGAAGCCCACTATCTAGTAGCCTGGTTGGGGACAGGAAACCTGCGGCTTGTCAAAGGTCCCACCATTCTTGTACAACCACTAGGGCGCACAGCGTATCCCTCAAGTCCTAATTACACACACCCCCAGGAAGGTGCCCGTAGCAGCTGTCTAACTCCCTGGTACCTATTTACTGCTAGGTGCACGTTCCCCTTCACCTGATGACACTGTTCACCTAGCAGTAACTGGTACCTGGAGTTAGGCAACTGTTGCATGCTGAGGATGGTCAGATGTTGCCCCCGGGGGGGGGGGAGGCCTCGGTACAAGCCTAATGTATATACATACACTGGCTGCCTGTCCCGGACAAATTAATTACATTTATATATATATATATATATATATATATATATATATATATATATATATATATATATATATATATATATATATATATATATATATATATATATATATATGAGGCGTGTGTGTGGGTCGCGCACACGCACTAAGATCAAGGTATTATAGAGCTTAGAGATGATTCGAAAGGTGTTGAGAAGGTGTGGCACACACAGGCCTAACATACAAGATACCTGAGCTAGGCCTCCCACAGAGATCTACTGCCACACTCTGCACCTTCATGGACAACACAACAGTTTGGCTCAGTATCGGCAGCTACTTGGGTGACATAATACAACTGAAAAGTGGAGTACCACAAGGAAGCTGCTTCTCTCCCACTCTATTCAACATATATACAGCTGACCTGCCCCAACCCCAACATGGAGAATATATCACATACGCTGACGATGGCACCCAAATAATATGCCAACCAGGACCATCAAAGCTGTTACTACCCAGCAAGACAAATGCAGCAATTGAATTCATATACAACTTCGAAAAGCATCGGAAAATAAATTCCAGACAACACACATTGCAACATGAAACCCAGACCCATTATCCTTGACAACCACCCTATCCAATATGCGGATGTAGGCACACTACTGGAACAGATTACTACAACAGGTATAAAATTCATTTAAAAGGGCAGAATAGACAAAGTCAAAGCAGCTTTAGGAAAACTGAGGAGACTCCCAAGCCTCATAACAAACAGATCCACCTATATAAGGCTATAGTCCGGCCGCCTCTAGAGTATCCCCCAGTACCACTACACACCATAAAGAAAACTAACATGCAAAACTACAAACAGCACAAAGTTAGGCACTAAGGAGAGCAGCAAAACACCGTCCACCATATGATCAGACAATCCAGGAGCTCCATGAACTCCTGAACTCACAGCCACTAAACATCAGACTGCAGCATCAAGCCTCCAGGGTGTGAAACACCATCCCAGTGTTAGAAAGAATAATCAAAGATGAGACGCCCCCACTCCCACAGCTGGTGGCCCAAGATGAGACGCCCCACTCCCACAGCTGGTGGCCCAAGATGAGACGCCCCACTCCCACAGCTGGTGGCCCAACATGAGACGCCCCACTCCCACAGCTGGTGGACCAAGATGAGACGCCCCCACTCCCACAGCTGGTGGCCCAACATGAGACGCCCCACTCCCACAGCTGGTGGACCAAGATGAGACGCCCCCACTCCCACAGCTGGTGCCCAAGATGAGACGCCCCACTCCCACAGCTGGTGGCCCAAGATGAGACGCCCCACTCCCACAGCTGGTGGCCCAAGATGAGACGCCCCACTCCCACAGCTGGTGGCCCAAGATGAGACGCCCCACTCCCACAGCTGGTGGCCCAAGATGAGACGCCCCCACCCCACAGCTGGTGGCCCAAGATGAGACGCCCCACTCCCACAGCTGGTGGCCCAAGTGAGACGCCCCCACTCCCACTCTGGTGGCCCAAGATGAGACGCCCCTCCCACAGCTGGTGGCCCAAGATGAGACGCCCCCCACTCCCACAGCTGGTGGCCCAAGACGAGACGCCCCACTCCCACAGCTGGTGGCCCAAGATGAGACGACCCACCCCACAGCTGGTGGCCCAAGATGAGACGCCCCACTCCCACAGCTGGTGGCCCAAGATGAGACGCCCCACTCCCACAGCTGGTGGCCCAAATGAGACGCCCCACTCCCACAGCTGGTGGCCCAAGATGAGACGCCCCCCTCCCACAGCTGGTGGCCCAAGATGAGACGCCCCGCTCCCACAGCTGGTGGCCCAAGATGAGACGCCCCCACTCCCACAGCTGGTGGCCCAAGATGAGACGCCGCCCCCCCACTCCCACTCTGGTGGCCCAGATGAGACGCCCCACTCCCACAGCTGGTGGCCCAAGATGAGACGCCCCGCTCCCACAGCTGGTGGCCAAGATGAGACGCCCCGCTCCCACAGCTGGTGGCCCAAGATGAGACGCCCCACTCCCACAGCTGGTGGCCCAAGATGAGACGCCCCACTCCCACAGCTGGTGACCAAGATGAGACGCCCCACTCCCACAGCTGGTGGCCCAAGATGAGACGCCCCACTCCCACAGCTGGTGACCCAAGATGAGACGCCCCCCCCCCACAGCTGGTGACCCAAGATGAGACGCCCCACTCCCACAGCTGGTGGCCAAATGATGACGACGCCCCACTCCCACAGCTGGTGACCCAAGATGAGACGCCCCACTCCCACAGCTGGTGCCCAAGATGAGACGCCCCACTCCCACAGCTGGTGACCCAAGATGAGACGCCCCCACTCCCACAGCTGGTGACCCAAGGGCCCCGATCTACTCAATGAACACCCAGCCCCACATTACATAATTCCCAGATGAAATACTGATCATAAATTCCTCCTCCAACAAATGATTAATAAACAAAATATATAAACAAATAATATCAATAATGAGCCTTAAACAGAACAACATGTANTATATATATATATATATATATATATATATATATATATATATATATATATATATTTATATATATAATAACATATATATATATATATATATATATATATATATATATATATATATATATATATATATATATATATATATATGAATCTGGTGTTATCCTGCTGATGTCTGCCGCTGGTGTTATCCTGCGGCAGACATCAGCAGGATAACACCAGCGGCAGACATCAGCAGGATAACACCAGCGGCAGACATCAGCAGGGTAACAAAAGAGGCAGATGTCTGCCTCTGGTGTTATCCTGCTGATGTCTGCCGCTGGTGTTATCCTGCTCATGTCTGCCTCTAGTGTTATCCTGGTGATGTCTGCCTCTGGTGTTATCCTGGTGATGTCTGCCGCTGGTGTTATCCTGCTGATGTCTGCCGCTGGTGTTATCCTGCTGATGTCTGCCTCTGGTGTTATCCTGCTGATGTCTGCCCCTGGTGTTATCCTGCTGATGTCTGCCTCTGGTGTTATCCTGCTGATGTCTGCCGCTGGTGTTATCCTGCTGATGTCTGCCGCTGGTGTTATCCTGCTCATGTCTGCCGCTGATGTTATCCTGCTCATGTCTGCCGCTGGTGTTATCCTGCTCATGTCTGCCGCTGGTGTTATCCTGCTGATGTCTGCCGCTGGTGTTATCCTGCTCATGTCTGCCGCTGGTGTTATCCTGCTGATGTCTGCCGCTGGTGTTATCCTGCTGATGTCTGCCGCTGGTGTTATCTTGCTGATGTCTGCCTCTGGTGTTATCCTGCTGATGTCTGCCGCTGGTGTTATCCTGCTGATGTCTGCCGCTGGTGTTATCCTGCTGATGTCTGCCTCTGATGTTATCTTGCTGATGTCTGCCTCTGGTGTTATCTTGCTGATGTCTGCCGCTGGTGTTATCTTACTGATGTCTGCCTCTGGTGTTATCCCGCTGATGTCTGCCTCTGGTGTTATCCTGCTGATGTCTGCCGCTGGTGTTATCCTGCTGATGTCTGCCGCTGGTGTTATCTTGCTGATGTCTGCCGCTGGTGTTATCCTGCTGATGTCTGCCGCTGGTGTTATCTTGCTGATGTCTGCCACTGGTGTTATCCTTCTGATGTCTGCCGCTGGTGTTATCCTGCTGATGTCTGCCGCTGGTGTTATCCTGCTGATGTCTGCCGCTGGTGTTATCTTGCTGATGTCTGCCGCTGGTGTTATCCTGCTGATGTCTGCCGCTGGTGTTATCTTGCTGATGTCTGCCACTGGTGTTATCCTTCTGATGTCTGCCGCTGGTGTTATCTTCCTGATGTCTGCCACTGGTATTATCCTGCTGATGTCTGCCGCTGGTGTTATCCTGCTGATGTCTGCCACTGGTGTTATCCTGCTGATGTCTGCCTCTGGTGTTATCCTGCTGATGTCTGCCTCTGGTGTTATCCTGCTGATGTCTGCCGCTGGTGTTATCCTGCTCATGTCTGCCACTGGTGTTATCCTGCTGATGTCTGCCACTGGTGTTATCCTGCTCATGTCTGCCATTGGTGTTATCTTGCTGATGTCTGCCACTGGTGTTATCCTGCTGATGTCTGCCACTGGTGTTATCCTGCTGATGTCTGCCTCTGGTGTTATCCTGCTGATGTCTGCCACTGGTGTTATCCTGCTGATGTCTGCCACTGGTGTTATCCTGCTGATGTCTGCCTCTGGTGTTATCCTGCTGATGTCTGCCACTGGTGTTATCCTGCTGATGTCTGCCGCTGGTGTTATCCTGCTGATGTCTGCCTCTGGTGTTATCCTGCTGATGTCTGCCGCTGGTGTTATCCTGCTGATGTCTGCCACTGGTGTTATCCTGCTGATGTCTGCCGCTGGTGTTATCCTGCTGATGTCTGCCGCTGGTGTTATCCTGCTGATGTCTGCCGCTGGTGTTATCCTGCTCATGTCTGCCACTGGTGTTATCCTGCTGATGTCTGCCTCTGGTGTTATCCTGCTGATGTCTGCCACTGGTGTTATCCTGCTGATGTCTGCCGCTGGTGTTATCCTGCTGATGTCTGCCACTGGTGTTATCCTGCTGATGTCTGCCACTGGGTGTTATCCTGCTGATGTCTGCCTCTGGTGTTATCCTGCTGATGTCTGCCGCTGGTGTTATCCTGCTGATGTCTGCCGCTGGTGTTATCCTGCTGATGTCTGCCGCTGGTGTTATCCTGCTGATGTCTGCCACTGGTGTTATCCTGCTGATGTCTGCCACTGGTGTTATCCTGCTGATGTCTGCCGCTGGTGTTATCCTGCTGATGTCTGCCTCTGGTGTTATCCTGCTGATGTCTGCCACTGGTGTTATCCTGCTGATGTCTGCCGCTGGTGTTATCCTGCTGATGTCTGCCGCTGGTGTTATCCTGCTGATGTCTGCCACTGGTGTTATCCTGCTGATGTCTGCCGCTGTGTTATCCTGCTGATGTCTGCCACTGGTGTTATCCTGCTGATGTCTGCCGCTGGTGTTATCCTGCTGATGTCTGCCTGGTGTTATCCTGCTGATGTCTGCCGCTGGTGTTATCCTGCTGATGTCTGCCACTGGTGTTATCCTGCTGATGTCTGCCTCTGGTGTTATCCTGCTGATGTCTGCCACTGGTGTTATCCTGCTGATGTCTGCCGCTGGTGTTATCCTGCTGATGTCTGCCTCTGGTGTTATCCTGCTGATGTCTGCCGCTGGTGTTATCCTGCTGATGTCTGCCACTGGTGTTATCCTGCTGATGTCTGCCGCTGGTGTTATCCTGCTGATGTCTGCCGCTGGTGTTATCCTGCTGATGTCTGCCGCTGGTGTTATCCTGCTCATGTCTGCCACTGGTGTTATCCTGCTGATGTCTGCCTTTGGTGTTATCCTGCTGATGTCTGCCACTGGTGTTATCCTGCTGATGTCTGCCGCTGGTGTTATCCTGCTGATGTCTGCCACTGGTGTTATCCTGCTGATGTCTGCCACTGGTGTTATCCTGCTGATGTCTGCCTCTGGTGTTATCCTGCTGATGTCTGCCACTGGTGTTATCCTGCTGATGTCTGCCGCTGGTGTTATCCTGCTGATGTCTGCCGCTGGTGTTATCCTGCTGATGTCTGCCACTGGTGTTATCCTGCTGATGTCTGCCACTGGTGTTATCCTGCTGATGTCTGCCGCTGGTGTTATCCTGCTGATGTCTGCCTCTGGTGTTATCCTGCTGATGTCTGCCACTGGCGTTATCCTGCTGATGTCTGCCGCTGGTGTTATCCTGCTAATGTCTGCCGCTGGTGTTATCCTGCTGATGTCTGCCACTGGTGTTATCCTGCTGATGTCTGCCGCTGGTGTTATCCTGCTCATGTCTGCCCATGGTGTTATCCTGCTCATGTCTGCCGCTGGTGTTATCCTGCTGATGTCTGCCGCTGGTGTTATCCTGCTGATGTCTGCCACTGGTGTTATCCTGCTGATGTCTGCCGCTGGTGTTATCCTGCTGATGTCTGCCACTGGTGTTATCCTGCTGATGTCTGCCACTGGTGTTATCCTGCTGATGTCTGCCACTGGTGTTATCCTGCTGATGTCTGCCACTGGTGTTATCCTGCTGATGTCTGCCACTGGTGTTATCCTGCTGATGTCTGCCACTGGTGTTATCCTGCTGATGTCTGCCACTGGTGTTATCCTGCTGATGTCTGCCGCTGGTGTTATCCTGCTGATGTCTGCCGCTGGTGTTATCCTGGTGATGTCTGCCACTGGTGTTATCCTGCTCATGTCTGCCATTGGTGTTATCCTGCTCATGTCTGCCGCTGGTGTTATCCTGCTGATGTCTGCCACTGGTGTTATCCTGCTGATGTCTGCCTCTGGTGTTATCCTGCTGATGTCTGCCGCTGGTGTTATCCTGCTGATGTCTGCCACTGGTGTTATCCTGCTGATGTCTGCCACTGGTGTTATCCTGCTGATGTCTGCCGCTGGTGTTATCCTGCTGATGTCTGCCACTGGTGTTAGGCCTCTAGTTATGTCCACACACAAGTCTTCCCTTCATCCTGTACCGTATTTGAAGTCTTCTTGCCCCAGTTCCTATCCTTATAACCTTGCATTTGCCAGGGTTAAAGTCTAGCAGCCATTTTTCAGACCATCTCTGGCGATTGTCTAGTTCATCTTGTAATATATTGCAGTCTTCCTCAGTTCTGATCCGCCAGATTAGTTTAACTTCGTCGGCAAACACGGAATAGAGTGAGCTTCCTTCCTCTATTATATCGTTTACATATATTAGGAGCATACTTGTAGCGCCCCTTGAGGTACTCCACTAGTTACCTCTCTACATTCTGATAGTTAGCTTGTTACTATGACTATTTGCCTTCCCCCTGATGGGTACTCCTGCACCCACTGTAGTGGTGCTCCCAACACCTCCACCAGCCTCATCTTTGACAGAGAAGTCGCTTGAGAGGAACACTTGAGTGCGTGAGTGTGTGTACTCACCTAGTTGTGTTTGCGGGGTTGAGGTCTGCCTCTTTCGGCCCGCCTCTCAACTGTCAATCAATCAACTTTTTCACACACACACACACACACACACCTGGAAGCAGCCCGTAACAGCTGTCTAACTCCCAGGCACCTATTTACTGCTAGGTAACAGGGACAACTGGGTGAAAGAAACTCTGCCCATTTATTTCCGCTATCGCTGGGGATCAATCCCCGGTCCACAGGACTACGTATCCCGAGTGCTGTCGACTCAGCCACCAGGCGCCCAGGTGGGTCATAGTAACATCGGGAAGCAGAAGGGTTTTAGGGAAAACTAAATATGAGGAACATTAAGAAAGCGGAGATGGTGACGGAGGAGGAGAGAAGGGAGAGAAGGAGGGGCAAGTGGAGGGAGGGAGGGCACATTGTGCTGTGTGTGGGAACAACAAGGTGCCACACTAACACTGTTCCCTTAGGCAGGGACAGTGTAGACAGTGTAGACAGTGTAGACAGTGTACACAGACAGTGTAGACAGTGTAGACAGTGTACACAGACAGTGTACACAGTGTAGACAGTGTAGTGTAGACAGACAGTGTAGAGAGTGTAGACAGACAGTGTAGACAGTGTAGAGAGTGTAGACAGACAGTGTAGAGAGTGTAGACAGACAGTGTAGAGAGTGTAGACAGACAGTGTAGAGAGTGTAGATAGACAGTGTAGAGAGTGTAGACAGACAGGTGTAGAGAGTGTAGACAGACAGTGTAGAGAGTGTAGACAGACAGTGTAGAGAGTGTAGACAGACAGTGTAACAGTGTAGAGAGTGTAACAGACAGTGTAGACAGTGTAGAGTGTAGACAGACAGTGTAGAGAGTGTAGACAGACAGTGTAGAGAGTGTAGACAGTGTAGTGTAGACAGACAGTGTAGTGTAGACAGACAGTGTAGAGTGTAGACAGACAGTGTAGACAGTGTAGAGAGTGTAGACAGACAGTGTAGAGAGTAGTTACAGAGAGTGTAGACAGTGTAGAGAGTGTAGACAGACAGTGTAGAGAGTGTAGACAGACAGTGTAGAGAGTGTAGACAGTGTAGAGAGTGTAGACAGACAGTGTAGACAGTGTAGAGAGTGTAGACAGACAGTGTAGAGAGTGTAGAGAGTGTAGACAGACAGTGTAGAGAGTGTAGACAGACAGTGTAGACAGTGTAGAGAGTGTAGACAGACTGTAGAGAGTGTGGACAGTGTAGAGTGTAGACAGATGTAGAGTGTAGACCGACAGTGTAGACAGTGTAGTGAGTGTAGACAGACAGTGTAGACAGTGTAGTGAGTGTAGACAGACAGTGTAGACAGTGTAGTGAGTGTAGACAGACGAGGGAGCGCTAGTCCTGGTGTGGCTACATCGTACCTGCAACCACTACTTGTCAGGACAAGTAGCTGGGATATGAGCCATAGGGCAGGACGGGCCTAACCACTTGGACATTGGGGATCGAACGTCGACCTTGCTAGAAGCAAGATGGCTATGGGTTATGCATTGCAGTGAGGTCGGTGGCACCTTCGTGTTTGAGGAAGAAGGTCTAGGAGTGTTAGAGAACGTTGATCATTAGTGTTGGACATGTTTACACATGCTAAAGGTTGGGTGTGTTTAGTTCTTCCCCAAAAGGTTCTCCTTCACCCACTTTGGTTCACTTCCCAGACACTCCCGCCTCTTTGTCGAGTTTACACACGAGGTCGCTTTGTGAGGAACAATGTCAAAACCTCTCTGGCACTCCAGGAAAATGCAGTCTGCCCAGCCCTCTCTATACTGTTTGACTGTTGTCATCTTGTCGTAGGACCTATAAGTTGGTCGCTAAGATTTTCCTTGGCTAAATCCATGTTGATTATGGAAACACACACAGCGTGCTCCCACGCTCGTGTGGGTGGTTATCATTCTCTTAATGAGCCGCGGGCGGCGCTGACGACAGAAGGAGCCGCGGGCGGCGCTGACGACAGAAGGAGCCGCGGGCGGCGCTGACGACAGAGGAGCCGCGGGCGGCGCTGACGACAGAAGGAGCCGCGGGCGGCGCTGACGACAGAAGGAGCCGCGGGCGGCGCTGACGACAGAGGAGCCGCGGGCGGCGCTGACGACAGGAGCCGCGGGGGCGCTGACGACAGGAGGAGCCGCGGGCGGCGCTGACGACAGAAGGAGCCGCGGGCGGCGCTGACGACAGAAGGAGCCGCGGCGGCGTGACGCGAAGGTAGCCGGGGGGCGACGCGGAGCGCGTGGCTGCGCGCGGGCGGCACGACGAAAGGAGCCGCCCGTAGGCCTGCGCACTGAGTTACGACCACCCAAAATAGGGCGCCTCGAGAGAACCCACTGGTATCACCACTGGACTTGACCCCCGGGGGGGCACCACCTGACCTCAGGGGGCACCACCTGACCCCAGGGGGCACCACCTGACCCCAGGGGCCACCACCTGACCCCAGGGGGCACCACCTGCCCCAGGGGGCACCACCTGACCTCAGGGGGCACCACCTGACCCCAGGGGGCACCACCTGACCCCAGGGGCCACCACCTGACCCCAGGGGGCACCACCTGACCCCAGGGGGCACCACCTGACCCCAGGGGGCACCACCTGACCCCAGGGGGCACCATCTGTCCCCAGAGGGCACCACCTGACCCCAGGGGGCCCCATCGACCCAGCACCACTGAGAGCACCACCTGACCCCAGGGGGCAC
>WNGS01000954.1:19707-33893 GCA_020271785.1 Procambarus virginalis | reverse complement strand
CACCTGACCCCAGGGGTCACCAACTGACCCCAGAGGGCACCACCTGACCCCAGAGAGCACCACCTGACCCCAGGGAGCACCACCTGACCCAGGGAGCACACCTGACCCCAGGGGCACCACCTGACCCCAGGGAGCACCACCTGACCCTAGGGAGCACCACCTGACCCTAGGGAGCACCACCTGACCCCAGGGGGCACCACCTGACACAGGGAGCACCACCTGACCCCAGGGGGGCACTACCTGACCCCAGGGGGCACCACCTGACCCCAGGGGCACCACCTGACCCCAGGGGGCACCACCTGACCCCAGGGGGCACCACCTGACCCCAGGGGGCACCACCTGACCCCAGGGGGCACCACCTGACCCCAGGGGGCACCACCTGACCCCAGGGGGCACCACCTGACCCCAGAGGGCACCACCTGACCCCAGGGGGCACCACCTGACCCCAGGGGGCACCACCTGACCCCAGAGGGCACCACCTGACCCCAGGGGGCACCACCTGACCCCAGAGGGCACCACCTGACCCCAGAGGGCACCACCTGACCCCAGGGGGCACCACCTGACCCCAGGGGGCACCACCTGACCCAGAGGGCACCACCTGACCCCAGAGGGCACCACCTGACCCCAGAGGGCACCACCTGACCCCAGGGGGCACCACCTGACCCCAGGGGGCACCACCTGACCCCAGGGGGCACCACCTGACCCCAGGGGGCACCACCTGACCCCAGAGGGAACCACCTGACCCCAGAGGGCACCACCTGACCCCAGAGGGCACCACCTGACCCCAGAGGGCACCACCTGACCCCAGGGGGCACCACCTGACCCCAGGGGGTACCACCTGACCCAGAGGGCACCACCTGACCCCAGAGGGCACCACCTGACCCCAGGGGGCACCACCTGACCCCAGAGGGTCACCACCTGACCCCAGAGGGCACCACCTGACCCCAGAGGGCACCACCTGACCCCAGGGGCACCACCTGACCCCAGGGGGCACCACCTGACCCCAGGGGGCACCACCTGACCCCAGAGGGTGCTTCACGCCTCACCCATATAAATCACTAACCGCAATATTGTGGATAATAACAAATCATAATCCAATAACTCCTTGTTATTATCCAGGATCTTGTCGCTGGCAGTTTATGTGTCTATATATTCATGTAGGTGAGTCACGTATACATAGTGCCAGCACCAACAGCTCCCTCTCACCCCACCTCCATATCCTGAGCAAGTCTGCCAGAAAATTGTCATGATAAGGTGGATAAATTACTTATTACCGAGGGAGGGAGGGAGCGACGCCCCCCCCCCCGCCCCACCTCACACGTAAAATATTCAGGCACGCTGGACTTGTGATCCTGTGGTCCTGGGTTCGATCCCAGGCGCCGGCGAGAAACAATGGGCAGAGTTTCTTTCACCCTATGCTCCTGTTACCTAGCAGTAAAATAGGTACCTGGGTGTTAGTCAGCTGTCACGGGCTGCTTCCTGGGGGTGGAGGCCTGGTCGAGGACCGGGCCGCGGGGACACTAAAGCCCCGAAATCATCTCAAGAGAACCTCAAGATAACGGGAGGCGCGGGGGGGGGGTGGGGTCATGGGATCTTCACTTTCACTGTTTTTCATGTGTGGGTTGTGTTAGGTTGGTACACATGTGTGGGTTGTGTTAGGTTGGTACACATGTGTGGGTTGTGTTAGGTTGGTACACATGTGTGGAGGAGGAGGAGGGTAACATGCGTTGGTGTCATGGGCGCCAGCAGATGAACGGTGCCTCACCGTGCTTCACTACCACGGTGAGGCAGGTGGGGAGGCTGAGCACCAGACACAAACTGTGAGGAGCCTTAATAATGTGTCCAGTGTGGAGACATGAGGTGTGAGGAGAGACGGAGGCAGGTGCTGGTGAGGAGCCCCGGTGCTGGTGAGGGCAGCGGCTTGCCTCACGCCCTCACGGTGAGGGCAGCGGCCTGCCTCACACCCTCACGGTAACACCTTATCACTTTATAACATCAGAGTGGTCTTGCTTCATGCAGGTCGGCGTTCAATCCCCGACCGTCTAAGTGACTGGATACCATTCCTTTCCCCGCCGTCCCATCCCAAATCCTTATCCTGACCCCTTCCAAGTGCTATATAGTCGTAATGGCTTGGCGCTTTCCCCCTGATAGTTGCCTTTCCCTTCCACTTCTAACACAGCCACGTATTACAAATCAAACTGGTGAGGTCTCCAGCGAGACTCCTGATAATCGTTCAAGGTCATTATAAACCAGGAGAGCTTGGGTTACCTTGTGTTCTCACCAGGCTCACCTACACGCAGGGTTCGAGCCCCAGCCGCACCTACCCGTCAACACAGTGTACCAACATTATAGCATCAGATGATGGGGCAAAACAGCAACAGCATCAGACTATATATCAACATATATAACATACAGTCAACTGTATGACTTGAGGGAGCCGGTCGGCCGAGCGGACAGCACGCTGGACTTGTGATCCTGTGGTCCCGGGTTCGATCCCAGGCGCCGGCGAGAAACAATGGGCAGAGTTTCTTTCACCCTATGCTCCTGTTACCTAGCAGTAAAATAGGTACCTGGGTGTTAGTCAGCTGTCACGGGCTGCTTCCTGGGGGTGGAGGCCTGGTCGAGGACCGGGCCGCGGGGACACTAAAGCCCCGAAATCATCTCAAGATAACCTCAAGAAGATGACTATCAATAATCAATTGATAGTCAATAAATTGATTATTGTTAATGTTTTGGTGTATAAGATATAATTATCAGCTGATTATGTCAACTGATTTTCTCCGTGAGTTGATCATCAGCTGATGGTCCCAATAACCAAGTTAGTATCATCTTAATTCAATTTATATTACCGGCGCTTAATTGGTTGCTCACTTAATTGGTCATTACAGTGAGCAACTACCCAACCATTAGTCTATTACACCTAATAGCCAATCAACCCTTCGGCCCAGTAGTGTTCGTGTCAGGTCTCGACCAACTGGTCTGGAGGTCACCATATTGACACCAGCAGCTGACCTCAGAGGTCAACGACCGTAATTAGTCCATTTACCTCGCTAATGGGAACGTTGGCAGCTAATAAGGTAATAGAGCGGCTTGACCACCCTATATACCTTGTATAGACATAAAACAGATTGCCCGTCTGTCTGTCCGTTAAGAGATTGTAGGCCAGATGCTTGCGGCTAGTCGCATTAAACTTTGGACAACATTATTGGTGAGTTTACCAAGAGTATTATAAGGGGGTCGAGGTCGCCCCAGTGTCGCTCTGAAGGGTGGTCACGAACCTCCTTCACGAGGTTCGTGGATGTGAAATGTTCAGCTCCAGGTCCATAGACTTTAGCATCAGTCTGATGAGATCAGATATTAATTTTCAAACATTCAAATGAGAGATTTGCACTCTGGGCACAAACTTACGGTTGCAGTGAGCGGGGAGGAAGTGTGTTGGCAGGGAGGACAGAGATGGCGGCAGAGCAGGTGTGGGCAGGCAGGCAGGCAGGGAGGGAGGAGACAGCGGGAGGCCAGCTGTGTGATGGGAAGGAGAAGATGAAGGAGAACATGGCGAGGGTTGGAGGAGTAATATGGAGAAGTTATGTTGTGGCACGCTGAGGGTGTGTTGTGATGTGTTGTGATGTGTTGTGATGTGTTGTGATGGGTGTGTTGTGATGTGTTGTGATGTGTGTGTTGTGATGGGTGTGTTGTGATGTGTGTGTTGTGATGGGTGTGTTGTGATGGGTGTGTTGTGATGTGTGTGTTGTGATGGGTGTGTTGTGATGGGTGTGTTGTGATGTGTTGTGATGGGTGTGTTGTGTAGATGGTGTGAACATGTTTACATTGATGAAGAAGCCATTGAAGATTGTTAGAGCAAGGTGGGAGAGATGGGGAAGGTGTGAGTGAATGTGAAGATGGGGAGGATGTGTAGGGGAGCCCTCACTACCATATCTACCCAGGCACCGCTGGGTACCTCATCTAGTATATATGTACACACACCATACACACACACACACACACACACACACACACACACACACACACACACACACACACACACACACACACACACACACACATATATATATATATATATATTATATATATAATATATATATATATATATATATATATATGTATATATATATATATACAGAAAATATTCATATTCAACAACTATCTAGAAAATAGGCAGAAATTCTGCAATAAACTGTGAAGACACAACTGGCAACCTCTCGCTGCCAGTGTTGCCAACCTCAGAGGCCACAAGCCCCCCCCCCCCCCCGCCTTCACTAAACACGAGGCCAGGTCGCCCCATCACGAGCACCTTACACTTTAATGCAACAAGTGCACAGACAAGCATGTGTATGGACACACCTGTTGATACCTGCAGACACAAGTGAGCACCTTCATAACTTAATCTTGAGGCGCGTGCACTTTCACCTCCAATTCAAAGGCCACACTTGCCCTAAACGCTGTGTTAGTGGCTCTGCATGAATGTAAAAATCTTATGTAATCTTACTAACCCATTGCACCTTCTTGCGAATAAATTATTATCATTATTACATAAGTACATATGCCCCTCATTTTACCTATTAAATGCTCCATACATGACTACCTCACGACCCACCTACCCCTATGTCCACCTCAGGCCTACCTCACGACCCACCTACCCCTATGTCCACCTCAGGCCTACCTCACAAACCCCATCATCATTCCCTTCAAGCCAGGCGCCAAAGGGTGATACTTTGATATCTGACTAAATTATCATTCTTTGGCGTCCGGCTTGGAGAGTGGATGTGAGCTGCGTCCGGCGGGAAGAGTAGATGTGAGTTGTGTCCGGCGGGAAGAGTGGATGTGAGTTGTGTCCAGCGGGAAGAGTGGATGTGAGCTGTGTCCGGTGGGGAGTGTGGATGTGAGCTGTGTTCGGCGGGAAGAGTAGATGTGAGCTGTGTCCAGCGGGAAGAGTGGATGTGAGCTGTGTCCGGTGGGGAGAGTGGATGTGAGCTGTGTCCGATGGGGAGTGTGGATGTGAGCTGTGTCCGGTGGGGAGAGTGGATGTGAGCTGTGTTCGGCAGGAAGAGTGGATGTGAGCTGTGTCCAGCGGGGAGTGTGGATGTGAGCTGTGTCCGGCGGGAAGAGTGGATGTGAGCTGTGTCTGGCGGGGAGTGTGGATGTGAACTGTGTCCGGCGGGAAGAGTGGATGTGAGCTGTGTCTGGCGGGGAATATGGATGTGAGCTGTGTCTGGCGGGGAGAGTGGATGTGCAGTCATTCTCTTGCTTTACCACAACATTCAAAATACGGGGGTACTAAAATACTTTAGTGCTTTGGATACTAAAGTAACTAAACCACTCACAGAACCTAACTAGCCTCTGCATAGGAAATGTGGATATTTGAGCCACTGCTTTCATAGTGCGCCTCATTTTGTACGTCGGGGACAATAGCATACAATTATTGGGTAGTTTATTAAGACAACCGGCGCCATTACCAATGTGGCCGCACCACTGTGGCGGGGAGGTGCTCTTTCCACTCATATATTGGTACAGTGTGCTATACGTAGCTTAGGATCTTATGGAATTACAAACACGTACGCGCGCGCATACACACACACACAAAAGGTACCATTTGGGAGATGAAATTCTTCAAGAGTCGGAAAGAGAGAAAGACTTGGGGTTGATATCACGCCAGACCTGTCCCCTGCAGCCCACATCAAAAGGATATCATCAGCGGCATATGCCAGGTTGGCCAACAAAAGAACAGCTTTTAGAAATTTGTGTAAGGAATCTTTCAGAACCTTGTATACTACGGATGTCTGACCAATCCTGTATTATGCAGCTTCAGCATGGAGTCCGTATCTCACCAAGCACAACACTCAATTGGAGAAGGTTCAGAGGTATTCCACCAGACTTGTACCCGAGCTGAGGGGTATGAGCTACGAGGAGAGACTACGGGAACTAAACCTCACGTTGCTGGAAGAAAGAAGAGTTAGGGGAGACATGATCACCAGATACAAAATTATCAGATGAATTGATAGGGTATTGACAATTTATTTACTACAAGGAGTACACACACAAGGGGATACAGGAGGAAACTGAGTACCAAGATAAGCCATAGAGTTATTAGAAAAAACTTGTTTAGTGTCAGAGTGGTTACCAAATGGAATGCATTAGGCAGTGATGTGGCGGAGGCTGACTCCATACAGCAGATCTATCAAACTGTGGGTCTCCAGAGGGCCATATGGGCCACATTTGTGTTGTCATGAGGGCCACAAGCCACAACTAATTGAAGTCATTAATAAATTGAAGAATATTTGTATTACCTAAACATCGAAACATACAATGTGGGATACAAATGGTTTAGCGGCTACCCACATTCATGAACGCAAAGTAATGATGTAGTAAAATAAAAAAAAAAACGAAATTTTAAACTGCAACATAGACGTGCATGCAACAGCAACAAATACAATGTACAAAAATTACAACAGTTAAAAATAACCAACATTTACGACTACTAAATAATTTTAGTGTTATTCCCGAGGCTTGAGAGCTGTTGTTAATGACAAGTGTTGGTGAGCGTGGCTGACATGTGTGAGTAGTCCCACCGTCCCATCCCATATCCTGACCCCTTCCAAGTGCTATATAGTCGTCATGGCTTGGCGCTTTCCCCCCCCCCTGGTAGTTCCATTCCCACCTTGACCAGACGTGACAACTGTACATCAGTCAGCCTTCTTCTCTGGGAAATGAAATCACCGGTTAAAATACTGAACGAGGTTGGGGCAGCTTAACAGTTAAGGTCAAATCTGTTTTATAAGTCTTAACTCATTCGCCTCACAGCTGCATTCCTGTATCTTTTGTGATTTTGTAATCTATTAAAAGGTGATAATTTGAGTATAAAACTGCCATTTTGGCCGTTAAATGACCAAATTACAGTATCCTTTGTGCGGACTATGTACTAGAATATTTGTACAGTATCCTAGTAGGACAACGTGAGTACAAAGACATGTCCTCGCGGCCGAGCGGACGGCGCTCAGAGTTGGTAGTCCTAAATGGCTGGGTTCAGAGCTGATGCCTCTGTTCACTAGCAGCAAATGGGTACCTGGGAGTTAGACAGCCGCTAGGGGCTGTCTAACTGTCACACATATACACATCCTGCGGATGTGTATATGTGTGACAGAAAAATATGAAGTAGACGTGAAAATTAGGTCCGAAGTCATTATACCAGACAACCGACAGTTAGAAGGCGGGGTCCAAGAGCTAACAGCTCCACTCTGCAGGCATAAATAGTAAATACACATAGTGAAAACAATAATATATACAAACACAGAGGTCGGTGTCTTGCTCTATGACAAAAAGGAGGCCAAAGTTGGGGGGGGGGAGAAAGGCGCCTCGGCCACCATCCATCACTGTGTGTGTGCGTGTGTGTGTGTGTGTGCGTGTGTGTGCGTGTGTGTGTGTGCGTGTGTGTGTGTGTGTGTGTGTGTGTTGTGTGTGTGTGTGTGTGTGTGTGTGTGCGTGCGTGCGTGCGTGCGTGCGTGCGTGCGTGCGTGTGTGTGTACTCACCTAGTTGTGCTTGCGGGGGTTGAGCTCTGGCTCTTTGGTCCGTGTGTGTGTGTGTGTGTGTGTGTGTGTGTGTGTGTGTGTGTGTGTGTGTGTGTGTGTGTGTGTGTGTGTGTGTGTGTGTGTGTGTGTGCTCCCACTCTAGACACCCGCCGTTTGAGTGCCACTACTCACCTAGTGCCACTCACCTAGTTATGCTTGCACGCTTCACCACGGGCTCACAAGCCCCGCCTTCCACCATCAGTACTTCAACGCTGTCACTCTCTTCACTCATTATTCTTTACATTATTTTTTTTTATTGTATATATATATATATATATATATATATATAGATATATATATATATATATATATATATATGTGTGTGTGGGTCGTACCTAGTAGCCAAAACGCACTTCTCAGCCTACTATGCAAGGCCCGATTTGCCTAATAAGCCAAGTTTTTATGAATTAATTGTTTTTCGACTACCTAACCTACCTAACCTAACCTAACCTAACTTTTCAGCTACCTAACCTAACCTAACCTATAAAGATAGGTTAGGTTAGGTTAGGTAGGGTTGGTTAGGTTCGGTCATATATCTTCGTTAATTTTAACTCCAATAAAAGAAAATTGACCTCATACATAATGAAATGGGTAGGTTTATCATTTCATAAGAAACAAATTAGAGAAAATATATTAATTCAGGAAAACTTGGCTTATTAGGCAAATCGCGTCTTGCATTGTAGGCCGAGTACTGCGTTCTGGCTTCTAGGTACAACATTATATATATATATATATATATATATATATAATATATATATATATATATATATATATAATATATATATATATATATATATATAATAACATATATATATATATATATATATATATATATATATATATATATATATATATATATATATATATATATGAATCTGGTGTTATCCTGCTGCTGTCTGCCGCTGGTGTTATCCTGCGGCAGACATCAGCAGGATAACACCAGCGGCAGACATCAGCAGGGTAACAAAAGAGGCAGATGTCTGCCTCTGGTGTTATCCTGCTGAGTCTGCCGCTGGTGTTATCCTGCTCATGTCTGCCTCTAGTGTTATCCTGGTGATGTCTGCCTCTGGTGTTATCCTGGTGATGTCTGCCTCTGGTGTTATCCTGCTGATGTCTGCCGCTGGTGTTATCCTGCTGATGTCTGCCGCTGGTGTTATCCTGCTGATGTCTGCCGCTGGTGTTATCCTGCTGATGTCTGCCTCTGGTGTTATCCTGGTGATGTCTGCCTCTGGTGTTATCCTGCTCATGTCTGCCACTGGTGTTATCCTGCTGATGTCTGCCGCTGGTGTTATCCTGCTGATGTCTGCCGCTGGTGTTATCCTGCTGATGTCTGCCTCTGGTGTTATCCTGCTGATGTCTGCCACTGGGTTATCCTGCTGATGTCTGCCGCTGGTGTTATCCTGCTGATGTCTGCCACTGGTGTTATCCTGCTGTCTGCCGCTGGTGTTATCCTGCTGATGTCTGCCTCTGGTGTTATCCTGCTGATGTCTGCCACTGGTGTTATCCTGCTGATGTCTGCCTCTGGTGTTATCCTGCTGATGTCTGCCGCTGGTGTTATCCTGCTGATGTCTGCCGCTGGTGTTATCCTGCTCATGTCTGCCGCTGGTGTTATCCTGCTGATGTCTGCCTCTGGTGTTATCCTGCTGATGTCTGCCGCTGGTGTTATCCTGCTGATGTCTGCCGCTGGTGTTATCCTGCTGATGTCTGCCGCTGGTGTTATCTTGCTGATGTCTGCCGCTGGTGTTATCCTGCTGATGTCTGCCGCTGGTGTTATCTTGCTGATGTCTGCCCTGGTGTTATCCTGCTGATGTCTGCCGCTGGTGTTATCCTGCTGATGTCTGCCGCTGGTGTTATCCTGCTCATGTCTGCCGCTGGTGTTATCTTGCTGATGTCTGCCGCTGGTGTTATCCTGCTGATGTCTGCCGCTGGTGTTATCCTGCTGATGTCTGCCGCTGGTGTTATCCTGCTGATGTCTGCCGCTGGTGTTATCCTGCTGATGTCTGCCGCTGGTGTTATCCTGCTGATGTCTGCCACTGGTGTTATCCTGCTGATGTCTGCCGCTGGTGTTATCCTGCTGATGTCTGCCACTGGTGTTATCCTGCTGATGTCTGCCACTGGTGTTATCCTGCTCATGTCTGCCACTGGTGTTATCCTGCTGATGTCTGCCGCTGGTGTTATCCTGCTGATGTCTGCCGCTGGTGTTATCCTGCTGATGTCTGCCACTGGTGTTATCCTGCTGATGTCTGCCGCTGGTGTTATCCTGCTGATGTCTGCCTCTGGTGTTATCCTGCTGATGTCTGCCGCTGGTGTTATCCTGCTGATGTCTGCCACTGGTGTTATCCTGCTGATGTCTGCCGCTGGTGTTATCCTGCTGATGTCTGCCACTGGTGTTATCCTGCTGATGTCTGCCACTGGTGTTATCCTGCTGATGTCTGCCGCTGGTGTTATCCTGCTCATGTCTGCCGCTGGTGTTATCCTGCTGATGTCTGCCGCTGGTGTTATCCTGCTCATGTCTGCCGCTGGTGTTATCCTGCTCATGTCTGCCGCTGGTGTTATCCTGCTCATGTCTGCCGCTGGTGTTATCCTGCTCATGTCTGCCACTGGTGTTATCCTGCTGATGTCTGCCGCTGGTGTTATCCTGCTGATGTCTGCCACTGGTGTTATCCTGCTGATGTCTGCCACTGGTGTTATCCTGCTGATGTCTGCCACTGGTGTTATCCTGCTGATGTCTGCCACTGGTGTTATCCTGCTGATGTCTGCCACTGGTGTTATCCTGCTGATGTCTGCCACTGTGTTATCCTGCTCATGTCTGCCGCTGGTGTTATCCTGCTGATGTCTGCCACTGGTGTTATCCTGCTCATGTCTCCCGCTGGTGTTATCCTGCTGATGTCTGCCACTGGTGTTATCCTGCTCATGTCTGCCACTGGTGTTATCCTGCTCATGTCTGCCGCTGGTGTTATCCTGCTCATGTCTGCCACTGGTGTTATCCTGCTGATGTCTGCCACTGGTGTTATCCTGCTGATGTCTGCCACTGGTGTTATCCTGCTCATGTCTGCCACTGGTGTTATCCTGCTCATGTCTGCCACTGGTGTTATCCTGCTCATGTCTGCCACTGGTGTTATCCTGCTCATGTCTGCCACTGGTGTTAGGTCTCCAGTCATGTCTACACACAAGTCTTCCCTTCATCCTGTACCGTATTTGAAGTCTTCTTGCCCCAGTTCCTATCCTTATAACCTTGCATTTGCCAGGGTTAAAGTCTAGTAGCCATTTTTCAGACCATCTCTGGCGATTGTCTAGTTCATCTTGTAATATATTGCAGTCTTCCTCAGTTCTGATCCGCCAGATTAGTTTAATTTCGTCGGCAAACACGGAATAGAGTGAGCTTCCTTCCTCTATTATATCGTTTACATATATTAGGAGCATACTTGTAGCGCCCCTTGAGGTACTCCACTAGTTACCTCTCTCCATTCTGATAGTTAGCTTGTTAATATGACTATTTGCCTTCCCCCTGATGGGTACTCCTGCACCCACTATAGTGGTGCTCCCAACACACCTCCACCAGCCTCATCTTTGACATAGAAGTCGCTTGAGAGGAACACTTGAGTGCGTGAGTGTGTGTACTCACCTAGTTGTGTTTGCGGGGGTGAGCTCTGGCTCTTTCGGCCCCGCCTCTCAACTGTCAATCAATCAACTTTTTCACACACACACACACACACACACCTGGAAGCAGCCCGCGACAGCTGTCTAACTCCCAGGTACCTATTTACTGCTAGGTAACAGGGACAACTGGGTGAAAGAAACTGCCCATTTATTTCCGCTATCGCTGGGGATCAATCCCCGGTCCACAGGACTACGTATCCCGAGTGCTGTCCACTCAGCCACCAGGCGCCCAGGTGGGTCATAGTAACATCGGGAAGCAGAAGGTTTTTAGGGAAAACTAAATATGAGGAACATTAAGAAAGCGGAGATGGTGAAGGAGGAGGAGGGAGAGAGAGAGAAGGAGGGCTAGTGGAGGGAGGGAGGGCACATTGTGCTGTGTGTGGGAACAACAAGGTGCCACACTAACACTCTTCCCTTAGGCAGGGACAGTGTAGACAGTGTAGACAGACAGTGTAGACAGTGTACACAGTGTAGTGTAGACAGACAGTGTAGAGTGTAGACAGACAGTGTAGACAGTGTAGAGAGTGTAGACAGACAGTGTAGAGAGTGTAGACAGACAGTGTAGACAGTGTACACAGTGTAGACAGTGTAGTGTAGACAGACAGTGTAGAGAGTGTAGACAGAGAGTGTAGAGAGTGTAGACAGACAGTGTAGAGAGTGTAGACAGAGAGTGTAGAGAGTGTAGACAGACAGTGTAGAGTGTAGACAGATAGTGTAGAGAGTGTAGACAGACAGTGTAGAGTGTAGACAGATAGTGTAGAGAGTGTAGACAGACAGTGTAGAGAGTGTAGACAGACAGTGTAGAGAGTGTAGACAGATAGTGTAGAGAGTGTAGACAGACAGTGTAGAGAGTGTAGACAGACAGTGTAGAGAGTGTAGACAGACAGTGTAGAGAGTGTAGACAGACAGTGTAGAGAGTGTAGACAGACAGTGTAGACAGTGTAGAGAGTGTAGACAGATAGTGTAGAGAGTGTAGACAGACAGTGTAGAGAGTGTAGACAGACAGTGTAGAGAGTGTAGACAGACAGTGTAGAGAGTGTAGACAGACAGTGTAGACAGTGTAGAGAGTGTAGACAGACAGTGTAGAGAGTGTAGACAGACAGTGTAGAGAGTGTAGACAGACAGTGTAGAGAGTGTAGACAGACAGTGTATAGAGTGTAGACAGACAGTGTAGACAGTGTAGAGAGTGTAGACAGACAGTGTAGAGAGTGTAGACAGACAGTGTAGACAGTGTAGAGAGTGTAGACAGACAGTGTAGAGAGTGTAGACAGACAGTGTAGAGAGTGTAGACAGACAGTGTAGAGAGTGTAGACAGACAGTGTAGAGAGTGTAGACAGACAGTGTAGAGAGTGTAGACAGACAGTGTAGACAGTGTAGAGAGTGTAGACAGACAGTGTAGAGAGTGTAGACAGATAGTGTAGAGAGTGTAGACAGATAGTGTAGAGAGTGTAGACAGACAGTGTAGAGAGTGTAGACAGACAGTGTAGAGAGTGTAGACAGATAGTGTAGAGAGTGTAGACAGACAGTGTAGAGAGTGTAGACAGACAGTGTAGAGAGTGTAGACAGACAGTGTAAAGAGTGTAGACAGACAGTGTAGAGAGTGTAGACAGACAGTGTAGACAGTATAGTGAGTGTAGACAGACAGTGTAGACAGTGTAGTGAGTGTAGACAGACAGTGTAGACAGTGTAGTGAGTGTAGACAGACAGTGTAGACAGTGTAGTGAGTGTAGACAGACAGTGTAGACAGACAGTGTAGACAGACAGTGTAGACAGTGTAGACAGTGTAGTGAGTGTAGACAGACAGTGTAGACAGTGTAGACAGACAGTGTAGACAGTGTAGAGAGTGTAGACAGACAGTGTAGACAGTGTAGAGAGTGTAGACAGACAGTGTAGACAGTGTAGACAGACAGTGTAGACAGTGTAGTGTAGACAGGCAGTGTAGTGAGTGTAGACAGACAGTGTAGACAGTGTAGTGTAGACAGACAGTGTAGAGAGTGTAGACAGTGTAGACAGTGTAGTGTAAGACAGACAGTGTAGAGATTGTAGACATACAGTGTAGACAGTGTAGTGTAGACAGACAGTGTAGACAGTGTAGTGTAGACAGACAGTGTAGAGAGTGTAGACAGTGTAGAGAGTGTAGTGTAGACAGACAGTGTAGAGAGTGTAGACAGACAGTGTACAGAGTGTAGACAGACAGTGTAGAGAGTGTAGACAGACAGTGTAGAGAGTGTAGACAGACAGTGTAGACAGTGTAGTGTAGACAGACAGTGTAGACAGTGTAGTGTAGACAGGCAGTGTAGAGAGTGTAGACAGACAGTGTAGAGTGTAGACAGACAGTGTAGAGAGTGTAGACAGACAGTGTAGACAGTGTAGTGTAGACAGACAGTGTAGAGAGTGTAGACAGACAGTGAAGACAGTGTAATGTAGACAGACAGTGTAGAGAGTGTAAACAGACATGTAGTGAGTGAGTGTAGAGAGTGTAGACAGTGTAGACAGTGTTAATACGTAGACAGACAGTGTAGAGAGTGTAGACAGACAGTGTAGAGAGTGTAGACAGACAGTGTAGACAGTGTAATGTAGACAGACAGTGTAGAGAGTGTAGACAGACAGTGTAGAGAAGTGTAGACAGACAGTGTAGAGAGTGTAGACACAGTGTAGAGAGTGTGGACAGACAGTGTAGAGAGTGTAGACAGACAGTGTAGAGAGTGTAGACAGACAGTGTAGAGAGTGTAGACAGACAGTGTAGAGAGTGTAGACAGACAGTGTAGAGAGTGTAGACAGACAGTGTAGAGAGTGTAGACAAGACAGTGTAGAGAGTGTAGAGTGTAGAGAAGTTAGGCTACATGAGAGCACAATAAGAAGTGAGGCAATAAGAGAGCCACTGAGCAAGGAGAGAAGCGAGGCTGCTACACTACCCACCACAGCCACACTCGCCGCCGTCGCCC